>JASANB010003876.1:0-97051 GCA_030248155.1 Sabatieria punctata
ATAGGTTCGGTTCGTCGACTTCGGTTCGTCGACGCTCGGTTCGTCGACTTCCGTTCGTCGACGCTCCGTTCGTCGACTGTTCGGTTGGTCGACGCTCCGTTCGTCGACTGTTCGATTCGTCGACGCTCTGTTCGTCGAATTAAAATTTATTCACTTGGCCTGTAATTGTCCGGCCGGCCTGTGATCGTCCGGCCGGCCTCTAATTGTTCGGCGTAGCGCAAATCACTTAATAGCTCATTGGCCAAACCAAAAATGACCGGTGGAGGGTAACGGAACGGCCACCATAATTGTTTATTAACATACACATAGGTAGAATCACGAGCACTTTGGCTGTGTCAGGAGCATAGTTGTGATGCACGGAAACGCGATCAACCTAAATTAATCTAATAGTGTAATAGAAGGAACTGCAGATTTCAAGGCAGCGCGTGCAGGTATTTAAGGAAGGCTACGGTATGACTGCAAGCAATGCGCTTTCTTAGATCATTGATGAGGCTTTGTGACCGCTGACCGACATGACCCCCGTTTGAGTGACAGTTCCGGATCAATTAGTAGTACTAGTTGTATAAACCAGGCCTAGGGCAATAGGACAAATGCGCATAGCCACCAAGCCAAATCAACATTAATCTACAAGAAATAATAATCCTACTGTCAGTCATGTAAAGGCTGTCCATACAAAAATGTTTGTAGCTCAAGGTAAGCAGAAAATATTAGAAAGATCAATGTAACAGGCGGTCGTTTGTCCCCACATACACAGACATAGCCGTCAAGGACGAACGCCGTAGCGGTGCGCTTCGCTAGCACAGTATCCATAGCGCTTCCCTCTAGCGACTTTGTGAATTATGGCATTCGATGGCCGGTCATTCATGGCCGGCCGTTTGCCTCCGGTCATTTTTAGTTTGCCTAATGAGCTATTGACCCGCACTACGCCGGACAATTAGATGCCGGCCGGACGACTACAGGCCAAGGGAATAAATTTTAATTCGACGAACAGAGCGTCGACATCATTTTTGCATGGACTTAGTTCTGCACCCCGGGGGTGCAGGTCTGGTACACCCCTTTCCGGTGGAGTAAGAAGAAAATAAGAAACACTGTCATACAGTAGATCATGTACGGACTATAACTGTTAATTTCTGTTTATTTTGCCTTCTAGAACGGCCAGAATTTGCTAGTTTTGCAGTACACAAAGCTACGGTTTTGGCCATTCGGAGGCGAATATCTCACGAATGTAGGGTCGCAGCCCAAAATGCTTTACACCAAAGTCTGGCAAATTGATAGCGCTACAAAATTCTGAAATAAAAAACTGTGTAGGCGGGGTTCCAGATGAGCTAGGGCCGGCCAAAGGTGGTCGCAAAAAAAATTTTACTCAAAAATAATTTTGGACCAAAAATTCTTAAACTACTCAAAAAGTTACCTAAAATCCCCAATTTTTTAGTCCCAACTCTTATTATAATAAAAGTAATCCGGCATCGTACCTTTGTGTACTGAAAAACTAGCAAATTCTGCACGGTTTTGGCCATTCGGAGGCGAATATCTCACGAATGTCGGGTCACAGCCCAAAATGCTTTACACCAAAGTCTGGCAAATTGATAGCGCTACAAAATTCTGAAATAAAAAACTGTGTAGGGGGGTTCCAGACGAGCTATGATCGGCCAAAGGTGGTCGCAAAAAATTTTTTTACTCAAAAATAATTTTGGACCAAAAATTCTTAAACTACTCAAAAAGTTACCTAAAATCCCCCAATTTTTTAGTCCCAACTCTTATTGGTACCCAACTCTTATTGGTAGTTGAGAATTTTGGTCCCATAGTTAAGCGGGCCGATTTTTGGCGGCTTGTATCTCGGGAATGGAGCGTCAAATCCATAAACTCTTTGCAGGTTTGACATAACTCATGAATGCCTATTAGTACACCAACGCACAGGTCTCTACGCAAAAGTTCGATTTTCAACTTGACATACCAAGACTCGATCGAATCAGAGACTGACTCTTAATTCATTCTGTATCACTAAAAATGACAAATTTCAACTGAATCACAAACGTTTATCTTAGATAAGAACAGAGAAATTGAACAGCGTACTACTTAGAAAAACGGACAGCAAGACATTCTTTTAACCGTTAGTTTATTAATGCAAAAACGGCTTTCTATACCTACTGTAATCATCGGTCAATCTTCGATTTTTCAGGTCAGCTTTTCACTTCAACAGCGATTTTTATAGCTCCTAATTAGTATTGGGGTATAACAAACCCAATACCGATACCTGGAAAACACCCCAATGCCAGTTCGCACTCTAGTTGTTCACATAAAAAGTAGAGCAAGTCGAAAAAATATTTATTCGGAAATTAGAGAAACGTTAACGATTCAAAGAAAAGCGCACACGTCACGATAATGTCGTCTACCAAACAACAGTGCGGTTTGCGGCTGTGGCGCGGCAAAAACAGTTCAGAGTGCCCGAACGAATTATAACCTTAGACTGATAATAACATCATTTGTCATTAAAAAAACGTTAAACCAAAAAATTAACCATTCAATAATAATAATCACATAACAATTATAATTATAATATACGATACTCTACTAAGCGATTTGTCTGTAATACTCGCCGCTAAAATCTCCAGAAAGCAGAACTTAAATATTCTTACAGAAACCGCACGAACATTTTACTTACACCGAGCATTGTCGCACACTTTTTTCCTCTTGCCTCTAGGTACGATAGCTAGGGATAGTAGTGAGGCTACAAATATTACTAGAAACTAGATGATGAGCAGATCACAACACAATCACCGCCACACGAGAATAGAAGCTACAGGGGCTGGGTCTGAGTCGACTGAAACAGGCAAATCGGTAAGAAATTGGATTCTAGAGTGTAGTTTCGTTGCAATACACCTACGATCATCACGTACTAACTTCGGATGCACTGCATTCTATTTATGCGGCGCTGCCCCTTACAAGCACACCAGTTCGGTATGAAACCGTCGGTTACATTGCAATTTTGGTAGAAAGGTTTACACTCCAAAATGCTTAGATTAGAATTTGGTTTAGAACAGTGTGCTTATATGGCGAACGTAGCATAAACAGTCGCTCAACTAAAATACCTAAACGCGCCTGCGCATGCAATACACCAATAGCCGCTGCATCAGTAGTGGTAACAGGGTGGGGGAAAAATCTCGCCGTCCTTAACCTTACACCAACCAATCAACGTACACGCGTTATCACAGACAGAGCAAGAAAAAATTAATGAGTAATAATAATGATAATAGTAATAATAATAATAATGAACCATCATAATCAAAAACGAAAAGCAAAGCAAATCGCTGCCGATCAACAACGAATTAATTAATTAAATTGATTAATAATTAGAAAGAAAGATAGAAAGAAAGGTTTGCACGGCCTCCCACTGGCCACACCGACAGACAGACAGAGAGAGAGTTGGTGGCCACGGTAGTCGTAAGAGCGAGAGCGAGAGAGACAGACAGACACATCAACCGACAGACAGACAGATAGACATGACTGGAGCAGTGGTAGTGGGCTGGGATTGGTCTCAGGACTGGCGGGAGGAGTTGCTTCTGTGGCCCCCGGATCTGTCCCGGGCCGGGCTCGAGCCGGCCGACATCGACTGGGAATGTTTCTGTTTCTCCTCCATCATACTCGGCGGCGCCGCCTCGTTTATCTTGTCCAGGCGCTTGGCCTCCTCGAAACTGGCTATCTTGTGCGTCGGACCGTAGCCTGTCAGTGCTGAAACACGCCCTCCTCTCTCTGACTCACTCACACCTCCAATCACAACGCCATACCTGCCTATAGCTACCGTCAGGCTCTGACCTATCCCCTCAGCCGACCGCTACCCCCTCACGAATTTGTTGGAAGAATTTTGTATAGAAAATTATGATAAAAATATGCCTGAATTAGGTGAAAATAAGCTCAGTTTAATGAAAACTAAGCCCAAAAACTTTGATTATAACATAAAATCAGACTTTTCGGCTTACCACCCCCTCAGGAATTGAAAATTCTACCCCCCCCCCCTCAGCCGAAATTCTAGCCCATGTCTGACCCTGGGTCTGGCCAACTACGCATTGAATCCCAAATTTTCCGATTTTTGGAGAAAATTTCGGTTGAAAAACTAGATTCTAAGCAGTTTTTAAACAAAAAAATTGAATTGTAGCCGAATATTACTTATTTTCAGTCAAAACTTTTGCGAAAAATTCAAATATCCCGCCAAAAATTTAAATTTCTGAGCCAAAAATTTAAATTTAGCACCAACATTTGAATTTCCCGTCGGAAATTTGCACGTACAGTAGACAAGGCAACAACTACGCATGGAAATTCGCCTCTCCCTGAGCAGCCGAGCACACGTATGAATTTAGCGTTAGTTTCATCATATTTTTCTCTGCAAAATCAATCGGCCTGGCGAATAGATAGGTCAGAGCCTAAGGGGACCCCTTTGCCAAGGTATAACTGGAGGACGTAAACGTAAAAAATACGATCCAACTCTAAGCTATGCAGTATGGCGCTGCCATCCCGTTTGAGTAATCAACACTCCAACCAGAACAGGATACAAGGCAAAAACGGCTCAAAAAACAGTCAGCTAGTCAAACTAGCTAAGGTTGTGTTCACGGAATAGAGACAAAAAGGTGTGAACGTGCTTTGCATGTAGACAGATGCCATTGGTTACGCCAATAGCTGACACATACTTTACGTTTAGCGTCCTTTCAGACCAGTAGTCGGTTAAAAAATTTGAGCCGTTTTCACGCGGTATAAAGGAGAAGAAAAGGCAAAACCAACCGTCCGACCAGAGCCTCTCAATCGGCCGGAATAGCGAAGGCAAAAAACTTACAATCTTCCAGGGCCGACCGTCCGCCGGCCAACAGCCCGACCGGCAACTTTCCGCTGGGAGTCAATCCCTTTAGCTGTACAACCGTTTCGCTCTCGTGCCTACAGTCAACACAGACACACAACCGTTACGGCCGGCCAGCCAGCTACATGGCGAGCTGAATGGCGGCTTCCAAGCCGCTCCCAAGCCCCAGGGACTGACTGAAGGCGACATGCGTAGTCGAGAGACAAACCGGTTATACAGAGCAGAGGAGAAGCAGACAAACCTTTGGAGATGGCCGACCGGCCTCCGGCCAGGATGCCCGACGGCAGACGACCCTGCGGCGTCAGTCCCTTCAGTTGCACCACCGCTTGTGACTCTTGCCTGAGAAAAAAGCAAAGCTCACCGAGCGCCCAGCACCACCAGCCCGAGACGTATCATTGAGACTAGCAAGCGAGCGCTTAGTACAAGCAGCAACTGAAGCCCAGAACACTTAAACAGGCCGTAGGAGGGGCAAGAAGTGAGGTGAAAACGGGGAAAAGGCTCTGGTCGGTCGGTGCCTGCCTGCCTGCCTGCCTACCCTCCTTGATGGACGATCGACCCTCGGCCAGCGCTCCGAAGGGCAGCATTCCGCCGGGAGTGAGGCCTTTGAGCTGCAGCACCGACTCGGACTCTTCTCTGAAACGAACACAACTCTCTGGGCCTGCACCACAACACACGGCACACCCCAGACAAACAGCAACACCTCTTAGAGTACAGCCATCTACCACATGCTCTGCTATGTAATCAGCCACTGGACCACTCACTGCTCCGGCACTATACACTACCACACCTGATTCGGCCTTTACTTTCCTCACCATTCACTGGACAGCACAGTTGTTAGGGTTAAAAATTTAAAAAAAAAATTTTATTTGAAGGCTCAATTTTTTTTGAAAACTCAATATGCAAATTAGAGCAAAAAGTAGGAAAATTCACGTACAGTACATACATGTAATTTTTAGTAAAATCTTTGGAAGCAGCCAACATGTTATCTAGCAAACTGCATAATACTTCATTTGCACTGAGCCTAACAGCGACTGCTTAAGAAATCCTTCCGCAGGATTCTACTAGAAGTGCCTCTAAAGACAATTTTCGGTGAGATTATGCAGTTAAGGCCGTGTTTAGACCTGTATTGGCGTTTTCGAACAGGTTTCTTAACTGACTTGAGGTGCAAAAGTGTAAGTAAGTACCTGTACTAGCACGCTGGACTCCTAGAAGACGATTTTCAAAAAAAATATTTTTTTAATTTAATAAAAGCAAAAATTTTTGGCCTTCAAAAAATTTTTTAACAACTGTGCTAGACAGCGAACAATAGGCATCCGCCGATATATTGATATCGATATTATAAACCACTTCTCCAATACTGACAGCGATATCGCAATATTTGCCATCGATATATTGATCTCTATTCAAAAAGAGAAAAATTCCACTATATTCTAGTAGTTTTGCTGTAAAACCTCCTGGACTCCCTTTGCAAAGTCAAAATTTTGACCACTAAACCCGTATTTTCAGGTTTGAAGCACAAATATTATGTATTGTGCGATTGCTTCGCGTTTCTGGCAAAGTGTAGGTCATCGTCATCAAACCCAAGATTTGAAATTGAATCATTATTTACTGGCTGACCTTCTGTTAATTTTTTCTGTTCTGTTCAAGATTTTACCAAGCATTTAACTCAATTCGAAGCTGACATTGACTTCCTACACTGATTTAGCAGGATCGATATCAACATGAACTCAAAATACCGGTATCGATATCGAATATCGTTAATTTTGATATCGTCGGAACACTACCTGACAACTCAATATCCGATGCTTGCTCAGCAGGGTACAAATCATCATTAGAAATGGCAAGAAATAAGGCTTCTATACTTTCGATAAGAAGAAAAAGGCTAATTACTACTTAAAAGCTTAAAAAGCTACTTAGGATACCGGCCACTATTAGAAATTATCACATAAAACGAGTTGATTGACCCAAAAATGGCTTTCTAAAGCTAATCTTGGGTTGAACTTCTTAGTTTTTACGTTCCCTTTCACCATTGGGTATTGGCGGTTCAAACTCTAGACTCTACCACCACAAGTAATGGCTTTAAGTATAGTATCCCCTTTCTCAGGTACCAAATTTACGAACTTCGGTTACGAGTTACAAATCTTAATTCATTCCCTCATCCACCCCCATTAGACTTGTTTTGTAGAGCTGGTTCAGACATTAGTGCTGAGTAGCAGAGCAACACCTACCTAGACACAAATCGGCTTGACTACGGAGCTGCAGAGAAGAAAGAAGCCAAATTCTGTTTTTCGAAAGCACAAATGGATCTTAGTTCTACAGGGTGATTCATGCGCTCATTGTGGACTGAATCGGCTGATTTTTTTAATATGATCTGTGGACATACTTCGCATTTTACTATTTCAAATTCCACTTGTTTTATTACCAACTGCCTGAAAACGGGAAATTCTACCGTTCTATCGCAAAACTTACATTTTCAAGCTTGGCGCTGAAAATATTTGAATGGTGCGCGATTAAGCTAGTGTTTGAGTGTTGATAACGTTCCTAAACCATAGTGGATTACCTTTTCATTCAGTTTCCAGAACACCGGACGTTTTTTAGCAGTTGAGATGGCTTTTTCCGTGAGGGAACTTGCAAAATGTACGATGTGCTTGAGTGGACGAAAAGCACTCTGACTGTGCAGAGAAAGTTTGGAAGAGAACGTGAGCCCGCAAGCGATCCCAACATCCGAGTGGCATGAATCGCTGATGGAGGAGTGCAGTGAAAACTCGGAAAAGGCGCCCACCACCAAGCAGCTGCAGAAAGTGATCGAACACAATGTCAATCAATTTGAAGTACATAACTAGTGACATAGTATGTAGAATGTGTTGAAATTTGAAACAGTAAAATGCCAAGTACGTCCACGTATCATATGCAAAGATCAGCCGATTCGGTGCTCAGAGAAAAAAGTTCTGAGCTTGTGAAACCCCTGAATCACCCTGTACTACTACTCAGACCGACTTTGTTCGTAACCAGAGAGCAGTGAGTGGCGCAGTGTGTCGGCCATAGTAACAAAACAGCAGCGTGGCGAGACCGGTAGAAAGGAGCAGGCCAACCGCACACGCGGCAACTACTAACTGCACCTGAAACGCGACCAGAACGGGTTGTTGTCGGGTGCGCGGTTGGGCCGCCAGCATAAGGTAGATTAGCGCTGCTGCTGCTGTCAAACAACTCAGTGTTCTTCTTCTTCTATTTTTACATAAGTGGAAGTGGGCCAAGAACTCAGTAGAATGCAAACCGGTGAGAGGTAGGCAAAAGAGAGTGAAAAATCAGGGTCGGCTTAGAAGCACTGGCCACGTACGTACTAATACTTTTTTACTACTTTCCACTCTAAACAACCAGAAGAACAGGTGAAGAGCGTACCTGAGAACGCTGAACACTCTGGCCATCTTTCCAATCGCCCTGATCTTGGTGCGAATCACCTCCTTTCTGGCCTGCGGCACTCCGCCTAAACAGGAAGAAAGGCGAAATCTTTTTCTTTACTCTCTCTCTGTTAGCACTGACCAGGCGCGCCAACTGAGAAAAAGCCAAGCCAAACGTGAACCGAAGAAAGTAAGGCAGTTAAAGTCGAATGGGCCAACTAAGGACACAGCACACTGCAGAACTGAATCAGGCCGGCCGCCGACAGCAAACATGGAAGTGGAGAAATTCTACAACTGCTCTAACCATGGGCGTGGAGAAATTCTACCACTGCTCTAACCATGGTTAGTCTGTCTGAGCAGGACACAGAGGTACGCCGATTCTATTCATGTAACAAGGAGTCTGACTTTGGAGCAATTTTTGGCTTCTAAATCAAACTTTGGGTCAGACTCAACCTGTTGCTACATGCAAGTCGGTCGGCGGCGGCGGCGGCAGAAGCAGCAGTAGCAGTAGTAGAAGTGAAATAAAGAGCAGAGAGAAGAGAGTGCATTCGAAGCAGTCAATCGCGCCAAGAAGCCAGCAACAGACAGGGACACCCAGAGAGCGGAGGTGCCCGAATGTTCCGGCTGACCGGTGACTCTACTACGCATCCCCAACCGACCACCGCACCGCACCGCAACCACTTAACACAACCAGCACACCAACCATGCAACTACCGGCGCCAACACACCTATCCACCCACCTATCTATCTATCTCTCTCTCTCATTTTCAAACGCACTCACTACCGGAGTTTTCCATCCATAACAGTCAGGCACTTAACGCCGTTTATGGTACCGGCACCTTATATGGTACCCCCTACCTTCGCATTGGTACCGGACCGGTACCATGTGGTACCACTTTGTTCAGATTTCGTGTACCATATATGGTAGTGGCACCATATTTGGTACCGGTACCCATGGCAATGGGCAGGAGTGCCATATATGGTGCCACTAGCCTAAATACCGGTACCATATGTGGTGTCGGATACCATAAACAGCGTTAAGTGCCAGATTGTACAACACCCCTCCGGTTTGAAGACCCGGGTCTTATATAACTGGGTTTCTTTTCCGATTATAAGACCACGGTCTCATAGCAGGTGGTCAGAGAACTGGGTCTGGCAGGATAAGACTTCCCAGTTATAAGACCCGGGTCTAAGCTCAGAATGGTGTCTTTTCGTACATATGATGCCAGATAACAAATGAATATGGAGTTTTTGTACTCATCTCATATCGTTGAAGAATGGTTCAAAAACCTATGTAATCTTGGTAAAATGTTTGATTTAAGAGGTTTAGATAGCTGCTGTAAGCATATTGGAGCTTGTAAGTTGCCTAAGTTTTCAAAACTTATCAATACATATGCGTCATTTTTTCAATGATTTCAGACGAAATCACTGCAAAACAGCTACTTCTAGGCATACATACATGTAACAAGGAGGTCTGCCCCCCCTATCCGACTTAGGCCAGACCCCCGAGACGATTCTCTGGCAACAAATTTCTGCGATTTTTTAAAATTTCAGACAAAAAATTGCCAAAAAGGCCTGTAAAACAACACTTTTTAGCTGTATTTGAGTCCAAATTAGCGATTTTTGATGATTTCTAGCCGAAAAAGTACGATTTTGAGCGCTTTTAGAGCTCAACCTCCATAGAATTTGGGCTCAGACACCCCCTGCCGGCGCCAGACCCCCCAACCTACCCTCCCCCTTCGGCGGATGTTACATGTATGCTTGTAGGAGTTCACCGGAACCCACGCCACAACCGGAAAGACCTAGTCCCTATCACTACCCCTGACAAAAAAGCACTACCAAACTCCGGTACCAACAAATTGTCACAGATCTCATCAATTTTTAGCTTGAAATGACTTTTAGCAGTCAAAGTTAGCGCTTTAAAACGTATAAGAGTTTTTGGCATTCTATAGTATGCTTGTTTTTAAATCTTGAACGCAATCTGGCTTGTCATATTATCAAAATAGAACGCGTTAAAACGGTTTCCACGGGTTTTGGAGATTCTAGAAATTTTGGACCCTCTCTGTGGGCGAAAGCCATTTGGTGCAGAAACCCTGCTGTTGCCCCTCGAGCCATTTCATTACAGTGCTATTCAGTCAGAAAACATTGATTTCACAAGGTTTTCTCTCACCTGTCACCCAGCCCACCCGGCTTCCCCAAGCGGCGTAGAGTAGAGTGGTGCATGTAGCAGCCAGAACGGTGATTATGACGTTAAGCAGTCGCCTGCGAAGTTTTATAAGCGTTGCAGAAAAAGAGAAAAACAGATATTGCAGGTAGGTAGGCGTTAGGTAGATAGGTGCGTAGGTGGCTTAAGCAAGTGAAAGCAATGGCGCAGCGCTGTGGGTTGTCGCCACGATGCATAATAATAATAATAATAATAATAATAATAATAATAATAATAAAAATGCAGCAACTGAACGGCTATTAATCAATTAGGATGCTAATTAATTGATTAATTAATTAATTAATATATCGATTGATCACCAACCGACCAACACCACGCAACGACAGACCACAGACAGAATATATTGCGTAGTTCGGCAATACTTACCCTCTTCTGAAGAAACGGTGCACATGAAAATATACCGGCTTAGTAGGTAAAGAAAGTCACGTGAAATACACAGACATACACGTACGTACGTACGGACAGACAAACGAACACAGCCAAAATACGCATTCTGCCCTCGCCCGCCTTACTACTAACTACTTCCCAGGACCGAATCAACCGACCGACAGCTGTGTTTGTATGTGCAAGCTCAGTCAGGGTACCAACAACGCTTTTTCTTGGCTTAAGACGCAATTTCTGAGAACATTCAATGGCTCATAAGCGAATAGCCCTACAAAAGAGAAATTTGCAAATCTCAGCTAGCAAGACCGCAAGCCCACCACACGAACGTAAACGATCCGAAAATTACGAATCGTACAGCTAAAAAGCGGTAGGATTACTCCATCCGCACTTCTGGCTCAAAAACGCGGTTGAACTGAACACTGAATTTTGCCATATCTGATGACAAATCTAACGAAATTTTAGTACACTAGAATGATGGAACAAGTCCAAATTTTTCAGATAACGCAAAAAAAAATCAGGTAGATCGAAGCGTACCATAGGGTCGGAAATTACCCTGAAAGTCCAGCTGAACATATTTTTCGGTTTTTCGTGATGAAATTGCCTTAAACTTTTCTGTCGGGTATCTGTTGGTTAAATCTGTGCTGTTGACTTCGAATTTGTTTTAGCTAAAATGTGCCGGTTCCTACAGTATTCGCTCGATACATGTCCAACATCGATTTTGTTACGTAGTAATCGTACCGCTCTTTAACTGTACGATTCGTAATCTCCAGATCGTTTTCGATCGTCTGGTGGGCTAGCGGTCTTTCTAGCTATAAAAGGTGGCAAGATATAATAACCTGAATACAGGAGCTGAAATTAGTAAAATTCGCTCTGGGCCAGTCACTTCAGGGAGGTGTCCAGCTGGCCCGTACGGGCCGATCGGGCTGATACTTTGCGCATCATGGTTTTCATCAATTACTATTGAAGTATGATAGAAATAGCAAAATCCGTGATTTGACCCTGACCAAAGTAACGAGGTAGATTTTATTCTCTCAGAAATTGCGTTTTAAACGACTAAAAATAAACACCGAAAGCACGTTTTTTGGAGCAGCAGATTGAGAATATTTCCGATGGCTGAGCAAAACATAACCCATAAACGGGCCGGGCTAGCTAATTGAGTGAAGGAGCGTGAATCTTGAAGTGGTGGTTGGTTGATAAAAAAGTCGAAAATTCTGTGAAAGCCCAATTTAATTTAAAAAACAGCTGTTTTACCAATTTTTCTCTTTATACTTTTAGAGGTCAATGCCCACTCTAAATCTCGGCTCGGCTGAAAAGACTAAAAATGGTTTCACTTCACCTAGTCTAGAGTTGTAAAAAGAAATTAAAAATGTTCTTTTTTGCCTTTTCCTAATATTTCTCCAACTCCACTGCTAATCAAGCAAAAAAATTTCCTTACTTTGAATAAACTAACAAATATTTCCAAATGAGCCTTCAAAAACAAGCCTAACATTACTACTAGACTACCCTTGACTGGAGCTTAAGCACGCACAAGTACGTAGAGGACAGAATGTCAAGCAGGAGTGATGTGGTAGAGAGACCCAGAGTACAACAGAGGTGTCCATGCTTCTGACTGCAAGCCGGGAACCGACAGGGTCGGTGGAGGAAAGGCACAACACAAACGGGCGTTCGGGTTCCTACTATGTAAACTGCTCACTCACTCACTCAACTGCAAGGCACTTACCGTCGGCTGAACGATATGAAAGTAAAATACAGAACAGATCGAATCAGACAAACCACTTGCAATAATAACAGCAGTAATAATAGTAATACAGTCAGGCACTTAACGCCGCTTATGCTACTGGCACCATACACGCTACGCTACCGGTACCTAGGCTAGTGGCACCATACGGTACCCCCACTAAAAATTGCATGTATGTATGTAAATTTTCCCACGTTTGCCTTAATTTGCATATTGATTATACAAAATATTTTTTGAGTCTTCAAAAAAGCTTTTCTTTTTTTAAAAAGGGTTTTTTAATTTTTGACCCTGTGCCCCCACGTTCGGAGACTGTGACGGTACCATACAAGGTGCCGTTGGTACCGGCACCATTATGTTACCCCCACGCTCAGCTTTCGTACCATATGGTACCGGCACCAATGGCCATGGGTAGGGGTAGCATTATATGGTGTCAGTAGCATAACGGGCGTAAAGTGGCAGGGTGTAATAATGAGAGAACGAATGTCAATTGCTCGAAAGACGAGAGTGACTGGGCGAAACTAATAATAATAAGACTGAAAAAGAGTTTGGCCAGAGCGCTGACCCGAACCGAAAGAGCACACCCTTGCGCTGAGTGGGTGTCCCGCACAGTCAAGAGTCAGACCGCAGACTAAACCGAACCGCCGTTACCTACCTTCGAACGTGTCGTCTGCGTCAGCCATTAACTCGTCGTCGGAGCAAATGTTCAGAATGTGAACCAGCATTTCGGTGACTGAAACAAACTCTCCATTAGCCTGGCCCTCCCTCGACTGCACGATTAACTTGCGGCTCCACTACAATCACAAGCTTCATTTTTATTTTTTTCATTATTACTATCTATTTTCAGGCGTCTGGCCCTCCCGACTTAGGCAACACTCCTCACTCCGCCCGATCGCGGCACCCGGCGACGATTATTCCTCTTTATTTTGGCTAGTAATTTTTTAGAATTTTTTTAATACCCCTATCTTATTGATTAACAAACAATACATAATTATTATTAGCGGTATTTGAGCCAAATTGGCGTCTTTTTGCGCCAGAGCCTCCAACCCTTCTCCCCATCGGCGGATGACCTGTTTAGGGCTTCATTCAATCCCGACGTGGGCTAGAATTTTAGCTGAGGGGTGGTAAATTTTCAAATCATGAGGGGGTTGAGGGAATACTAAGCCAAAAAGACCGATTTTCTACTAAAATCAAGATTTTCTGGCTTATTTTTCGTTAAAATACTGTAAGCTATTCTGAGCTCATTTACACCTAATCTAGACCTACTTTTATCATAATTTTCCATACAAAATTCTTACTAAAAATTCCTGAGGGGGTAGCGGCGGCGGCCTGAGGGTGGAGGTAGATCACAGAGCCTGGGGGTCAACCCCCTTTGCCCATGTCTGAATCACTCTGTAACCCGAGCCGATCGCTCTCCGATTTTTCTGTGAACCAATTTCTGGATCAATTTTGTTTGTAACTTTTTACACCACGTCACACACTAAAATTGCCAAAAAATTACTGCAAAAAAGCTACTTTACTCCTGATCAAAGTAGCGTTTAGTTGTGAGCAATTGTCAAAAGGCTCGAAACGAATAAAACTAAACGCTACTTAGCTCAAATTTACATTAAATTTTTCGGCTAGAAAAGTTTCCAGAAAAAAAAACCGATGTGTTCCTTCCTGCGCGACAACAAACAACACTTGTTACAGGCGAATGCATGCGTTTCGGTCAGATTCTCGTAGTGCGTTACGAGCCTCCCCAGATAGCTAGGAATGGCTGTTAAGGACGGAAGGATGGAAGTGCAGTGAAGCCGAATTGAAGGGGCGCACTAAATCAATCAGAGAGACCAGAACGACAGATAAACCGACGGCGTCGGAAGCGGCAAGTGGTCCCTAGAGTGCAACAAAAGAGACACAGTGATACCTAGAGCTCCACTCCTCAAGACACACAAGCGCCCTCACTCTCAATCGATAGCGTCGGTCAACAAATCTGGTGGCAACTCTCCCTCTCTCTCTCTCTCTTTCTGCCCGCGCAATTATACGCAAATTCGGTTTGACGGACGGCATTAACGGAGCGCACCAGCCTCCTTAACACTTCGACCACCGATACACCACTCCCTTCCTTCCCTAGTGTCTATACACATAACCTACTCGCCCACCCACCATACATGTAACAGGCTGGGTCGGCGTCGGGGAGGGGTTGGGGTCAGTTCGCCGCGACCGGTTCGCCGCGCCCGGTTTGCCGCGGCCGGTTTGCCGCGAGCCAGTTCGCCGCAGGGTTATTCCGCCGCAGACCGGTTCGCCGCAGATAATAATTTTTAAATTCGGTTTAGCAAGCGTACTTGTACTGTCATAGTTCAGTATGCGAAGTAAATGTGGCATACATAAGTCCGGCCAAAACTTATTATAAGACTCTGCAATGCTACCTGGGTTTGAACTGGGCGAGGGGCTTGGCTACAGAATGCCGAATTGAAAATGCCAAAAGGTAACGAAATGCCGAATGTACAAAATGTTTCGGTGACTTCAGTTGTTTCAACGATTAAGAGCCAGTCTCTGATTCGATCGAGTCTTGGTATTCCAAGTTGAAAATCGAACTTTTGCGTAGAGGGCTGTGCGTTGGTGCACTAATAGACATTCGCGAGTTATGTTAAACATGCAAAGGGTTTATGGGTTTGACGCTCCATTCCCAAGATATAAGCCCTCAAAAATCGGCTCGCTTAACTATGGGACCAAAACTTTCAACTCAATTTTTTGTTGTAATAATAATAATGCGCACTCATTTTAGCCCAAATTTTTCTTTCGGCATTTTGAACATTCAGCATTTCGTACCCATTCGGCATTTTTAATTTCGAGATTTTGACTTTCGGACTTATGATCCATAAATATATAAATACATACGTCTACATACTACACGTTACCTACCACATTAACTTAACATACTAAGCTGCCACAATGCATGTACGCTTGGTAAACCTAATTTAAAAATTACTATCTGCGGCGAACCGGTCTGCGGCGGAATAACCCTGCGGCGAACTGGCTCGCGGCAAACCGGCCGCGGCAAACCGGGCGCGGCGAACCGGTCGCGGCGAACTGGGCGTCTCCCGTCGGGGAGGGGGTCCAAAATTTCAAAACCTCCATGCGTTTTTAGCACGTTTTTCTCGGTAAGAAGGCTGCCTTTTAAAGTTTTCAAATAGCGTTTAAGAGCAAAAAAGCAAAAAAACGATAAAAACGGCTTCCAAAAACACCGAATCCTGTTAAATATCAGTAGCGAAAACGCCAAATTCGTTTTCCAAAATATTTTCAAGCGAATTTCAAGCTAAAAATAGTGATTTCTGAGCCAGTTTGTTAATACTAGAGCCACTACTAGTACTTGTATTTTTTGGTCGGGGGTTCCTAAACTGTCTCGGGGGTGTTGGTCTTCCTAGCTAGGGGTAACCCCCAAACCCATGCCCATGCCCATGTACATTACATGCCACTGACCGATGAAATTTTTCACGAAATTCCGTGAATTCAATATTGATAGCAACCAGTTTAGTACGTTCTACCCATACATGTAACAGGGGGTTGGGGGATTCTCCCTGGCAAAAAAGGCCGGCCAACACCCTCCTGGGAGCCCAACCACCGACCCAAAAATACTAGTTCTACAGCAGCTCCAGTACAAACGAACTAAACTGGGTACGAAATCATTAATTTTTAGCTTAAAATCCACTTAAAAAGCCTTTGGTAGCTGAATTTGGCGTTTACACAGCTGATATTTAAGCGGAATCGATGTTTTTGTAAGCCGTTTTTGTCATTTTATGCAGCTCTTGAGCGGTAATTGGCAGCTTAAAATTGCACATTTTAGCTACTGTTGGCAAGTCCAACTGAAGCTGGACTTATTAATAGGTTTTAACCTGAAATTCATGGACTTGAACCTGTCCCGTTTTATTGGACTTAATCAAATAGTTTCAAATTTTGAGAGGCAAAATTCGTTAAATTTTCGGTTCGATTCAACAGAAATTTAATGATTTCATGGTTCTACACCTATTCTTCAAACTGAATATGTCAGAAACGAAAGTACTACCCTATAAAATGTCTGATCTGAGCCTTTCGCTGCCAGTCGACACGCTTATAGGGTTCAGAAAAGTTGCACTAAATAAATAATCATCTAGAGGGGTCCCATTCGGGGGTGTCTGGCCAAAGTCTGGTGGGGGGCAGCCCCACCGCTACATGTATGATAAAAAAAGTTTTACGACCGGCTGCATCTGTCTACTACGTAGTGCCATCAGCAAAAAGAGCTTAACTCGCAAGATGAAGAAATTTAACAGCGCATAAAGAAAAAATAGGAAAAGACCTTTTTCGCCGACAAACGGAAGAGACCAGGTGAAGACGTCCATGAAATTGGGCAGCCAGTAGGGGTGTGGCGAACAGTTGAACTGTCGTATGTTCATCACGTTGTTCTCGTACTTGAGAATGGCCGCTGCAATTAATTAACTCTATCAGCCACCGATCGATATACAGGGTCGGTCAAAAGAAACACCCACCGGTCAAGCAGATTTTTTATTGTAGCAACCGCAAATCAAAACCGATTTGAGTTCATATTTTCTTAAACGAAAACGAAACTAATCCTTGCAAGATTGATGAAACTTTCATTAAGATACTCTACTTGGTTCCTGAGACATTTGCCTCAAAGTCGAAACATATTTTGGCAAAGAACAAGAGCGATTCAGTTGCACTTCATAATAAAATAGATTGCTACTGCTGAGGGCAAATATCTCAGTAACTAAGCAGAGTATATTAATAACGGGTTCAGCAATCCGATCCGATCCGATCCGATCTGGCGGGGGGGGTCGTACAATGTACGGCCCTACGATCAGACCTGCACGGTCCATTTCGTTACCCCTGATATCGTCATCTCGGACGTTTGCCCTTCTTTCACTGCCAAGCCACTCAAGCCATGCTGTTGGGCGCCAGGTACTAAGAGAGCGCCTGGCGTGGTGACGTCATGGTGGTGACAGCGCCCAGCGGCCGCCCGGCCGAGGAGGAGTAAACCGGTATAGGCCGTAATGCTGGTTTCTCAGACGGCTCCTGACGTCGTTGATCTTCCCTCCAACGCGGCATGCTTTTAGGAGCGGCTTTCGGTGCAACGGCAGATCCAGTTGGTTCCCATTTTACCTACTCACTGTAACCAGTTTTCGGTGGCCTGGGTGGAGCGTTAATTAATAACGGGTTCAGCAATCTCTTAAGAATTTATTTGTCTTTCATTAAAAAAGCATTCATTCAAATCGGTTGAGATTTTCGGTTGCTACAGCGAAAAAATTGCGGGGTTGTTTTTTGACGGACTAATAAGATGATTACCCTTGTTGTTATATACATCCAGGTAATTTGGCGCCGAGAATATGGTAATCAGTGAGGGGAAACCAGTGGTCTGACTTTTCCTGCAAAGCACATCATTAGTCAGCAAGACAGAGGCAGAAGCAGCAGACAGAAAACTGTAGTTTTCGCTGCAAACAAGAAGGTATGACGATCTATCTACCTGTACATGCGATAGCCTGCATCTTGAGCCTCGTGTGCTCTGATGATTGATAACAGGTTATTATGCTGCAGAAAATCACAACAGGCTGCATAGCTGAAACAACCGCGTTTGACTTTATTAATTTTAACACTAAGCACCAAGAAGCATCAGAAAGAACGGTACACCAATCAGGAATGGAACCTAATGGAAACTAGTGTAAATCTGAAGGTTTCGTGAAATTCTTTAAGCACAATTCGATATAAAATATGTTTTGGATACGGTTTAGTCACTCTAAGCAGATATGGACTAGCATTTCGGCTGAGGGGTTAGTAAATTTTAAAATTCTGAAGAGGCTGAGGGGGGTGGTAGCGGCGACTTAGGGGCTGAGGGGTGGCACCCCAAAACGTCCGATTTTTTACATACACAGGCCAGAAAAATCCGGAGGGCGGTCCTGGAATAAAGTCCGAAAAGCGCCTATTTTGCCTTGAATAATAATGTAAAAAAATTTTGAAAACCAAAAAACCTTAATGAAAATTTTATTAAAATTTTTTCCATGCCTGAAATATAGCTTGTAGGAGATGCCAGGATGCATCAGAAGCAACATTAAATACAAAAGCTGATACTTTGGTTCAAACATAGTGTTACAGCCTGAGAGTCGACATTCTAGCTAGCTGCAGCATTGCTCACAGAGTGGCTGCTGCAAAACATATTTTTAGGCTTAGAATAGGTATGAAATTGACAGAACTGCACTGCTAACGTATATCAAATCTGGGCATAACGTGGTATCTATCTGATGCAGTTTTCTTCGGTGATTCAGAATATCATCATTATTTTTGGGCTACGACCACTCAGTCGCAAGTTATGGACCTCTGAAGCTTCTTTAAGAAACATGTCCTGACAAGCCCTGTCTCATATTGCCTTGCCGTATTGGTTTGAACAATAATATCTCAAAATTGAAGAAGTAGAGGCCATTTTTTAACTCAGCCATTTTAACAAAGGCCATTTTTTAACTCAGCCATTTTTAACTGAGAGTCGCCCAGTTCGCCGCGGACCTATTCGCCGCAACGTTTTTTCGCCGCAGGCCGGTTCACCGACAAAATACGATCAAAAATAATCGCCGGCCTCCGGCGAAAAAACCTTGCGGCGAATAGGTTCGCGGCAAACTGGGCGCGGCGAACTGACCCCAACACGGTCAAAATAGGTCGGGTACACATTGATTGATAAAGATTCCCTTCAGAAATGCATGAATTCTGAACATTTTATTCAGGAGTATGGCTTGCCACGGCTTTGGGTCAGATTGAAAAATGTCATTTTCGTAATAAGCGGCAAAAATTGCATTAGGTGATACAAATTTAATGGCTCTGTACCCTACATGCGACAGAATTGAGTCACATTTCAAACGAGCTTGTTATAACAAGTGCAGCCATTTTCTTGGCAAAGCATTAAAATGTCCACATCTTCAAAACTAGGCAACGTAGAGCAAAACAATGGTTATTTTCAAAATCATCAGCAAAAACTACATACATAAGAAAAACTGCTTTGCACCACGATTTATTGTCATGCTAGCAATAACGAGTAGTGCCACTCAAAGAAATACTGTTTGTCTCAAATTTAGACGCAGATTTCTGCCGATCCAGAGCGAATCTAGCTAAACTGAATGCATTTTCGAACTCAGCACACAAAACTGCATCGAACAGTATGCTAATTGCTAACCATTAAGTTTTGCGGAAAAATTTTTTAGGACACATATAAAACACCCTCCCTTAAACAGCACTCCTTAATGCGCTCATTTTGTTTGGCCAACTCATGCCTAACTTTTGTTAAAACATTAGCTTGGCAGGGCCTTTGCACAAAAAGTTATAACGTTTTTTTTTTGAAATTTTGCGGCAATTTCGTAGTTTTCGATGAATATCTCGCAAACCAGATACGATATGGAAACGAAAGTACCAGAATATGCAAAGCCATTGGAACAGCTACAAAACAGTATGCGAATCGGGATCCTAGCTTAAAAAACGAATCAAGGGTGATCGTTTGAATGATGGGTGTCAGACACCAGAAAATAACACCAGAAATCCAAGCCGACCCAACTTTAAGGGGGTGTAGCTCCGGTTCCAGGGGGTTGCTGATGGCCGGGCATGCACCGTTGGTCTTCGACTGTGCTCTATTTATTTTAATATCAGCCAGATCTGTGAAATGACCCTGCTTGTCCCCACTAAGCTGACTTTCTCGCAAAATGCATCGTAAACTTTGTTGGTGAAATCGCTGAATTCAATTAGCAGTGTAGTTCTGCCAATTTGTTGGCCGAAAATAGGTTTTAAAGGGCAGCAGCAGCTGTGTATGCATTGCTGCAGGTAGAATATCGACACTAAAAATGAAACACTACAAAGCATCAGCTTTTGTATTTTTCAGTTGCTTCTGAAGCACCCTTGCATCTCCTACAAGCTAACTTCACTGTATTCTAGAAATTTAGTCACCAACTTAGTCGAAAGAAATTTGTTTAAATCAAAAATCTTTCTTTTACAGCTTTACACAGCCAGGCCGCTCGCTAGACTTAAACCACAATATTATCTAGATACAGTAGGACAGGACGGCGACCGGCGGCACCTGTAGGAGCGGCAGGCAGGTAAAGCGATCGCAGGAGCCAGGAGGAGGAGGCAGTGAGAGAGATTGCATATCAAGGGCGAGTGTGTGTTGTGTGTGAGTGACGATCGATCCAGGACAGGGGAAGGCCCGACCGCCCCTGCAATACCAAACGAGCTAGCAGCGAGCGCGCCGCTTTGTGCATAATGGCACCACTGTTTTATTAGCAAGCAGGCCGACCACCCGGCCGACACCCACCCACCCTCTTTCTCTCTCTCTCTCTTCGCCTTCTAATAAAGCCGACATAAGTCAGGGCACCGGTCAAGCTTGCCCAAAAACTAATGGCCCCCGCCCACCGAATCGATCCGGCCGGCTAAAAGCCCGGCAGAACTGATAAGAACGGCAGGTAGGTAGGTGGGCGTCTATCGATTGCAGTTTTGTTTGACCGACCTGTAGAAGTAGGAGCATCCTCTGACTGAGTTGTGCGAAAACTGCTCCGAGTTCTTCTCGCTACCGAAGTCTTCCAGAGGGTCTGACCAGAGCAAGTCGCACATGGGACCGAAGGCTGGCGGCTCCTTGAAGCGATCCAGCTGAAATCGACTCGATTTTCTCTTTTATCTATCTACGGTCAGATCTTCGTTCGTCCTAAACCTATACAGGGTACCAATTTAGCCATCACCGGATTTGTCTCGTTGTAACTTTTGTGTAGGTCAATCAATTTCGCTCTAATTTTAACACGCAATGCAGACAGCCTCAGAATTTTCAGCTCTAAAATTTCAGCCAAGTCCGACAGTTCAACCACAAGTTATGCACTTCCATGTGTCAACCGTCACATTCTAGCACGGGATGATCTCAAAGTTTCGACAATCAATTTTAGCACAAATTTTTACTCTCAAAAATTTAGCCACGTCGGTGACTTCGTTACTTGGCTAAATTTTTGAGAGTAAAAATGCTGAGCAGAGTGCAGAGTGCAAAGCAGAGTGCGTGTTGTGTTAAAATTTCTGCCAAATTGATTGACCAACGCAAAAGTTACAGCAAAACGAAATCGATGATAGAATAAATGTACCACACTGTATTTTTTGTTTGACACAATACAAATGTCTTTAGCTCAAACTTAGTATTTTGCTTTTGTAACCAATTTGAATCTCAATCAATTTGAATGAATCCTTTTTTGAATGAAAGTCTGATTAATTCTTGAAAGATTGGTGAAAATTTTGTTAAGATTATTCTGCTTAGTTCTTGAGATATTTGCCCTCAAAGTCGAAACAGATTTCGGCAAAGAACAATGGCGACTCCGTTGCATTTCACAATAAAACTGATTCCTACTGCTGAGGGCTAACGAGACTTTACTGGTGAAGTAAACCGAGTTTGTGTGTCACCAGTAAAGGCTACAAGTAGCCATCAGCTGTAGTAGGAATCCGTTTTATTATGAAGTACAATGGAATAATAATAATAATAATCGCTCTTGTTCAATGCCAAGATCAGTCTTGATTTTGACAGCGAATATCTCAGGAACTCAGCAGAGCACGTTAATAAAAAGTTCAGCAGTTTATCTTAGGACTTTATCTTAGGTTTTAGGACTGCATTTATCTTTCATTTTAAAAAGGATTCATTCAACAAATCGGTCGAAGGGAGATTTGCGATTGCACCTGCGAAAAATCTGCGGAGCCTGTATTTACCTTTTTGATATCATCGAGGGTGTGGATCTCGGGACTGAGACCTCCGTGAACGCAGAGAAACTGCTGGTTCATTAAGGCGGCCAACGGCAGACAGTCGAACGAGTCCATACATGCGTCGTAGACCCGCTCTGAGTACTTGATTTTGCCTAAACACACACTCTCTCACCTCTGATAATGATAATACCCGTACAAGCACCTATAACATAGGGGCAAGGCAACTGTCTCCCAACAGACTTAAATCGTGACCATACATGTAACAGGGGGTCTGGGGCTTGACCCTCACCCATCTTAGGTCAGACCCCCCCCCCGAGACGATTTTCCCGATCTCCCCTCTCATCTTTCTGGGAAGCAATTTCTACGATTTTTAATATTTCATTCAGACTCTAAAATTGCCTGCAAAACAACATTTTTTTCGCTGTTTTTGAGCCCAAATTAGCGATTTTAGTAGCCAATCCTCTTTCTTAGAATTTGGGCTCAGAGCCCCTACCCCATGACCTGTTAACATGTGTGATCGTGACCATAAAAAAATTTTTTTGGGTGATTCTTTTCTTTTGTCTCATTTTTTTACAAATTCCTACTGCAAAATCAGCCACTGTCTGTACTAGAATCGAAACCGACAATTTGAGCGAAAAAAAAACTGAATTTTACAGCAGTATCTACAGGGTTCGTGCGGCTTTTGTATAGCGAAATTCCCTGACCTTTCCCTGACTTTTCCATGACCAAAGTCAAAATTCCCTGACCAACAAGGGTGAGGAAACTGCGACCAATGTTAAAAAAATTTGAAAAATTGACTTTGTAAAACGCATTTAAACGGTATTCAGAGGGTAAATTTCCGGTTTAAGTAGTAGTATATAAAATCAGAAGACCGATCTTCAAAAGGGTGTTGTGTAAAGTTCTGACAGGACCATTTGGCGGCGAGATGTTTCTGCTGCTATCAAATTTTTCCCGGACCAAACTCCAAATTCCCTGACTTTTCCATGACTCCCTGACTTTTTTTAAATTCCCTGACTTTTCCATGACTCCCTGACTTTCCAGGTCCCGCACGAACCCTGATCTAGGCTTCTAGCACACCTTCCAGAAATCTCGACACGAACAGCAAGTCGTTACCGGATTACCAGGTACAAAATCGTAAAAAAAAACTATGCCGGCTTTAGTAGACCATCGCAGGAGCAACTTTACACGAGAATTTTTTGAAACTCTTTCACCAATTTCTTACACTTGAACCGATACCGCTCGCTGCCACTTGGAAGCCTCATATGTATACGTATTTCTATATATATTTTTTATATACGTTTCTTATAACCTGAAATTTTTCGACAAACCACCGACAGGTACAAAGTCAGTATCGGTTCCAATTTCCTGTTACACGTAGGTCGACAGGGATCTCTGCTTTCTATTCACTCACGTTCTTACCGTACATGCGCCGGAAAAATCCGGAGGGGGTCAGGAGGCCTTGGTTGGGGTGGGGGTCCCCGAAAAAACTCCAAAAAACGCCTATTTTGCCTTAAATAAGCGGAAACTTTCGGGGGCGGTCGGGGAGGGGGTTATGGCCGGTTGAGGGGGTATCGCCAGCCGAGGGGGTTATGGGCTGGCGATTAGTAAACCCCCTTACCCCCGGCCCATGTCTGGTTCTTACACAAGATTGGAGCGGCTGACCAAAGTTAAGAAGAATTCTACGAAAGTCAACTTACATTCCTGTTTGAATGTGAAATATTCTGTCAGATGCCGGCACTCGTGGTTACCCCGTAGAAGGAAGAATGTCGACGAATAACAGATTTTCAAGGCCCATAAATACAACACGCACTGAAACAAAGAACCATAATACAGTCAGGCACTTAACGCCGTTTATGGTACCGGTACCTAGGCTAGTGGCACCATTTATGGTACTAACCCCCGGCGTGTTCCACTTTCCTCCGTTCCACTTTCCTCCGTTCCAGTTTCCTCCTTTCCACTTTCCTCCGTTCCACTTTCCTCCGCCCATATTCCACTTTCCTCCGTTTTGAAATTTTAGCATTATCTAACGAGTTTTCGTTCCTATACTAATTGTAACTGCATAGGGGCATAGTTTAGCGAATTATAGTAGGCTTTATCGAATTGGAGTCTCACAAATACATCACTAGGCCGGCACAGTTGGTGTAGTGGTTTAGGCCGCATGGCCACTGTGCGCGACATCGTGCGCTCATCCTCTCAGCGCGGCAAGTTTCTTGCCGCAGAGTTGGTCGTTGGCATAAAGCTCCCCCCGGCCACCGAAAGCTGGTGACAGCTAGTAGGTAAAATGGGAACCGACTGGATCTGCCATTGCACCGAAGCCACTCCACAAAGCATGCCGCGTTGGGAAGAAGATCTACGATGTCAGAAGCTGTCTAAACTATGCCGGGAGCCCTCTGGAATATGGGGCACCGGCGGCCGTCCGGAGCTGTTAACATCATGGCATCGACACGCCGGCCGCCCTCCTGGTGACCGCGCCCAGCAGCATGGCTAGGAGTGGCTGGCAGTGAAAGGAGTGCAACGTCCGAGACACTTAACGCCGTTTATGGTACCGACACCATATAAGGTGCCGGTACCATATATGGTACCGGTACCGAGGGTAGTGGTACCATTTATGGTACAGGCACCATATATGGTACCGTCACCATATGTGGTACCGGTACCATATAAGGTGCCCCCACGTACGGCGACTGTGGTGGTGGTACCATATATGGTGCCGGTACCATGGTACCACCACAGGCCCCGAAGGTGAGGGTACATGGTGACGGTACCACATATGGTGCCGGTACCATACCACCACCTACGGTACCGGTACCATGGTACCGGCACCTTATATGGTGTCGGTACCATAAACGCGTTAAGTGCCTGACTGTATAAGGCCAACAAAGAGAGCCGAGAAGCAGAAAATCGTCCACTCCATAGGCAAAGATTACGCACTCATATAGCAGCACTGAACATACTTGTACACACTCTTAAATCTGCTAAACACTTATGCCGTCTCATTTATAGGTCCGAAAGCTGATTTTAGGCAGATGAGAACAAAAACTAGTTAGATAATGCTAAAATTTCAAAACGGAGGAAAGTGGAATATGGGCGGAGGAAAGTGGAAAGGAGGAAAGTGGAACGGAGGAAACTGGAACGGAGGAAAGTGGAACAAACCACTAACCCCCACGTTCGGGCCTGTGGTAGGCCCCGAACGTGGGGGTTAGTACCGTAAATGGTGCCACAGCCTAAGTACGTGTACCATAAACGGCGTTAAGTGCCAGAGAGTAATATAATAATAAAAATGGAAGGCGTATTGCAATCTGAAGCCACTACTCGAGCCGGTCCCTTCTCATATTATTCTTGTATCGATCGATCCGCCTTCAATAAGCCCTTCCTTACGGAACAGAGAGCAAACCAATAACAGAAACCCTGGCGGCACCGACCGAGCGGCCTGTTCGGCGGGCGCAAATTAAAACACAACAGTGTTATGTTGTTGTTATGCCTGTCCCCTCTGCTAGGCTCGACGTTTATTCAATCTAGCTCGGACGCACACACGTCAGGCATGTCACGCAAACGCAATAACTCTCAGTTATCTTAATTAGACTCAACTATTAGCTTATTCACACGCGGACGAGCTTTGCGTCAAACAACCCAGCCTCCGCCCGTCTTGTGCAAAATAAAGCTAGACTACTAAAACAGACAGTCATTTTGCCATGCCATCATCATGGCATCGTAGACTGGGGAGGGGTGACCTTTCCAGAAACTCAGTCTCGGACTGTTTTTGTGTTTTATAGAATAAATTCACTTGCTAAAACGGAAACCTGCCACTACAACTAGAAACTGACTCAGAAAGAAATCAGTACTTTTTCGTCTGACACCTGCATAAACGGCCTCTCGCAACCTAATTTGGCGTTTGCGCTGGTGATATTTCACATAACATGTCGGCTTTTAGAAGCAATTTTTGTTACATTATACTTACTTCCAGACATGGAAAAAGGGGGCCGAGGGGGGTTGCCCCCCTCAGGCTCTGACCTACCCCCCTCAGCCGCCCGCTACCCCCCTCAGGAATTTTTTGGAAGAATTTTGTATAGAAAATCATGATAAAAATATGCCTGGATTAGGTGTAAATGAGTTCACAATAGCTTATTTCAACTTATTTTAATGAAAAATAAGCTAAAAAACTTTGATTTTAGCCAAAAATCGGACTTTTTTGCTTACCATCCCCTCAGCCCCCCCTCAGGCGCTCCTACCCCCTCAGCCCCCCTCAGGAAATGAAAATTCTACCACCCCTCAGCCGAAATACTAGCCCATGTCTGCTTGCTTCTACAGTCACGCACTTAACGCCATATAAGGTATTCTTCTTTACTAAAATAGGCTAGTTTGAGACCACTACACCAAATATAGACATATTGACTTTTATCGAAGAAAATTCTTCTAAAAACTTCATCAGGGAGGCGCCTGTGTGATTAGTGCCTGAGGTCGGTCAACTTCCATTTGCCAATCTCTGCATGTATGGTGCACATAGGCGGAGATATGCCAGACTCCAGAAAACAATGTCACTTAAGGCGAATTCATACTTTTGTAGAAAACGATCGCCTGGCGAATTTTCTGTAGAAAAACTTGTTTAAAGTATGAAACGCGGCAGGAGATCTTTCTGCTGCCGACAAAAATCTACAAAAATGTAGTTAAAAAAAATTTCACAATTTTATGTCGCCGGCCATTTTTTATGTTGTATTTTCAATGGCAGGAATGTGTAAATGATATAGTTTTAGTACGAAACGACTATAACAATGCAGGAGAGCGCTCAACCGGCGGAAACTTTGGAAGAAGCTCGCAAAAAATGTCTGTTGAGCAGAAAATTTTTAACTACACGGAGCGACAGATTTTCTACAGAAAAGTCACCTGGTGATCTCTTTCTACAAAAGTATGAATGCACCATTGTTCACTAGTATTACAGCTGGTTTGAACAGCCAACTGGTTCGTGGTAAAGTTAAGCGGGCGGCACTAATCAGCTACAATTAGTTCTTTCGCGTCCTCCTCCACCTACCATTCACTAGTCTTTTAGTTCTGACAAATTCACGCCAACCACCAAAAATCGATTTTTAACTTGTGCAAAGGCAAAGAGATTTCAAAGCTCAACGCTGCTAGATTACATAGTGTGGCTCCGTAATAAAATGCATCAAATCAAAAAGATTCTAATAGCTTTTAACCTACTTTGTTCGTGTTCATCTGTTCGATAAACTCATCAGACGAAACGTGTAACAGGTTATCCCCAAAGAGGAGGGGATTGGGGGGCCGACCCCAATTTTTCTAGGGAGGTGGTTGGGCATTAAAAACATTCAAAAATTACAATTGTTCGGTTAAAAATCGTCAAAAATCGCTTATTCGGGCTCAAATATACCCAAAAACTGCTGTTTTATAGGCGATTTCGGCAATCTTTCTGTCAGCAATTGTAAAAAAATCGCAAAAACTTGCTCAAAAAATTACTTGCCAGAAAAACCAGAGGGGTCGGAAAAATCGTCTGGGGGGTCTGACCTAAGTCGGGTGGGGGGGGCAGACACCCTGTTACATGTATGCACCAGACGACAGACTTTTTAAAAACTCCGTCGACCAAAACCCAGTTTAAAGCTGCAAATTGCCGTAAGAGGCAGCGCTACACTCTAGAATACAGTGTGCCCAGTGCGATTAAAGAGTCAATCTGCGATTAGTGCGCTGCAACGAAGTAACTAAGCGCATTGTTTCCCTCTGCGAGTGAGAGCACTTGCTAGCGGCGCAACAGCCAACCAGCAGGTGACGTGCCGGTAGGCAGGCAGGCAGACAGACGGCTGGCTGGCTAGCTGGCAGGCAATAGGCAACAGCTGCTGCTGGTGCCTGTCGGCCAACAATAGACGGATGGAAGCAGCAGTGGGGCCGGCCGGCCACTATTTTAGCCGGCTAATTTGTCGGCGGTCAGTCAGAGATCAATGCATGAGCAGAGCAGGTCCCGAAAGCGGTGTGGTGGGTGTGGTCCGCCTTTTAATTAGGACGCGCTGCCTAAGGCCTCCGGCGACCGGCGCTCATTACCGCTTAGTCCCCGAGCTGGGACCGAGCCGGCCATGCATGGCTGAGGAGCTGGCTCCTACCTCTATGCTAAAGTATCCTCTATCGACGTAGTCGCCCAGAAACAGGTACTTGGTGGAGGCCGGCGATCCGCCCACTTCGAACAGCTTCATCAAATCGTAAAACTGACCGTGGATGTCGCCGCAGACTGAAAAGACAGTCGCATTTTTAACAACAGCAACACAATCGAGTTACACCAGGAGAGAAAATAGCCTTGACACCATACATTGAAGCTGTTTTCTTAGACACCCTGCATAGATGGACTAGGGGCAACCCTCACGCTCCTGAGAGAAATTGGTGAATTTTTATGGGCATCCTAGTAGTCACGTTTTCCTACACCTCCTCCTTGGAAAATTTTGGAGCTTTTTTAAACAAAACCGACCACCCTTTTTCTAGGTTATTTGCAAAATAAATGGTAAATTTGCTATGGACCTTGATTTTTCATTTTTTTTAAATAGTCTAAGCGTGCTAGTACAGGTACTGACAACAAATTTTCCATGCACCTCAAGTCAGTTAAGAAACCTGTTCAAAAACGCCAATTCAGGGCTAAAAACACTGCCTATAGCTGCATAATTTCACCAAAAATTGCCTTTAGAGGTACTTCTAAGTGAATCCTACTAAGGAAAGATGTCTGTTATGCTCAGTGCAAAAGGAGAATTATGCAGGTTGCTAGATAAAATGTTGGCTGCTTCCAACGAATTTACTAAAAATTGTATGTATGTGAATTTTCCCACCTGTGCCCTAATTTGCATATTGATTTTTCAAAAAAATTTGAGCCTTCAGAAAAAGCTTTCTTTTTAAAATTTTTGACCCTAACAACTGCGGTGCTACCCTACTAAATTTTGCTAGCCCACTAATTTTCAGAAGTCGCAGTTTAACTGGCTATACGATATAGAAGAATTCAAAAAGATTAGTCTTGTTCGTAGTATGGTACCCTAAAGCGCGAAACGGTCAAATTATGCAACTTTTCATGCCAATCGTACTTTTGTCTGCAGGCAACTAACTGTATACCCTGTAATTTAGCGCCCCGTCCACAACATGCGAACTAACAGTTAGACTAATAAAAATCGGACCCCACGGCCTACCAGTTTTGTTGGTCGGCCGTTTTTTAACCAGACAAAACAGGTTTGAGAAGGAGAAAGAAATGGCAAAACAATTCTGGTGGCTCGATTTGAAACACTAAGCAAGGAATAGCAGATGAAAGTTTCCGTGATTTCAAATCTCACAGCTTCCACAAAAACCCAACTGACGCTTTAGTTTGAAATCACTTCTAAAAATATAACAGGGCGGCTAGGATTAAATGCCGTAGGATTAGAAAGCAGGTGACTATAAAAGGAGTGTATAATAATACCTGTGACAGGGGCTTCTATATCTAGCATGGTACGTTCTTGTCTGAGCAAGGCTGTGCCCTCAGAAATGATACGCAGAGCTACGGTCTCTTCGATACGTCCTTCCTTTATAAAATGTTCTTTGAGCACTTCGGGACGGGGCTTGTTGCTGCGTCGGTCGTAAACCTCGTCCATGGTCAGGCGATGAGAGGTGGGAAACGGCACGCCTGAAGCAACACCTATTATATTACAGACAACACAGAATGCCACAAACCGATAGCTGACTGATTTTTAGTTAGCATTATACAGTCTGGCACTTAACGCCATTTATGGTACCGGCACCATAGCCAAGGATAGGTCTACCATAATAAGGTAGTGCAATTCTTTACCTATTCAAAAATGTGTTCAGTTAGACAGAACTTCTGATTTGGCCATAGATTCATTAGATAATTGTATAAGTATTTACACAGTATTGTTCTAAGCATTAGCTGCGTATAACAGTCTGGCACTTAACGCCGTTTATGGTACTGGCACCATATATTATGGTACCGGTACCAAGGCTAGCAGCACCATATGGTACCCCACCTTTGAGGACTGTGGTGGTACCATACATTATATGTACCACATATGGTCCCACTAGCCTAGGTACCGCCACCATAATATCGTGTCAGTACCATAAACGGCGTTAAGTTCCTGACTATCATACGCAACCAAGGCTTAGAACAATACTAGGTAAATGCTTATACAATTATCTACTCAATCTATGTGCAAATAAGTTCTATCTAACTGAACACATTTTTGAATAGGTAAAGAATTGCCTAACAAACAAAGGACCTCCCTGACCAACGAGATCTTGTGATTGCTAAAAGAAATAAACCGCAAAACGCTTCATTTGCAATCTGCGACTATTCAGTCATGTCCAGTTTTTCTGTTTCCATAGACAGAGGGGGAAATCGGCCAACCTCAAAACTAAACAAAAAAAGAAGTAACAATTTATCAGCAATTGGTCCCGATAATAATTTTCTGCCAAAAAATTAAACCTAAAATTGTGATATTGTGTAAATAGACCCTGTGAAGCCCCATCCTCTCGATCGGATCAATAAAAGTGGGCGGAACGAAGCAGAAACAAACGGACATGCACCGGAGAGGTAGGTGGTGGTGTCTTAGAGGTACGTAGAGCTGCTGCAGCGCAGTGCGTAGGGAGGGACGCGGCTCAGGCCGCAGCCCCCAGCAGATCGATAGAAGGCAACCAAGAGAGCTGGCCGGTCGGCCGGCGCACCAGTTGCTGGGCTGCCGCCAGTCACACGCACGCATACATACACACTGAAGAACGTGACCGGCCGAGCGGCGCTTCTGAGAGAAAAAAGTGAACCAACTTCTCGGGGGACCGGCGCCGGATTAATGTACATTTGGAGTCGGGATCAGGCGACACTTCGCCCAACACTCGATCAAACCGCAGATAGCTCATCTACTAGCTAAGGCCAGTTTTGGCCAAACGACCTGGCTCCTAGCACCACTCTAATAATAGCCCCTCGCTGATTGAGTTTTGCCAGTTTCAGGACACTCTCACTCAGCTCCGATTTTCTAGTGCACACCTAACTGTGCGTGCGTGGGAGGCAGTACAAAAACCAGAAAGAAAGCGGTATAAATGATAAACAAGCAGACAAGACAGGATGTCAACATACATGTAACAGGTCATTTGTCGAAGGGGAGGGGGTTGTTGAGAGTCTGAGCTAGCTGGGCCAAAAATTGCATTTCAGTGATGCCGGCAGGATCTTTTGCACTGGTATTAAAATTTTGAAGAGACTGGTTGGGCCGCTGCCCAACCAGGTCGAGAAAATTTTTTTTTAAATAGCCTTTTAGAAATCGTTTAAAAGCCATTCTGAGCGTAGAATGAGCAGAAATTAACAGTTTTATACTCAATAATGCATAGTTCAATCGCGTTTCATATTTTCGACTTTTCCTAACTCGGCCGGAAAGGGTGTACCACCGCCACAGCCCTAGGTACGTAGATGTACGGTACTGGGACATTCTCTATCGTTAGAAATGGCACAATTTATATTTTAGATAAGAACAGGGAAATTAATTACTGGTGTACTACTTAGAAAAGCGGGACACTATAAGAAATTCTACCAACTTAGTTGATTAACACAAAAACAGCTTCCTAAACCTAATCAATCATTGATCAACCTTCTCGATCTTTCTACACGAATTTTTTAGGTCAACATAGATTTTTTCGATTTTGACAGGTACAAATTAGTATTGGGTATTGAGAGACAAAAATCCCAATAGCTAGAAAACACCCCAGTCCCCAATACCAGTTCGTACATAGAATATTGTCAAACAATATTCTATTGAGTAGTCTATCGAATTAGGAGCCACTTACATTTCAAATTAATAATCTTGAATCTAGATTTCACCTCTAAGTCTAGAAGTTTAGCTGGCCGAAAGACTTATAGTAAAATTAGTGAAGCGTTTTATTATCATCTCATATTTCTAATAGCAAGGAGTGTTGTAACAAATTTATTTAGTACAAATTTTAGCACTCAATTATCGGCGCTTATCATAACTTCAGTGCCATATTTTTTGCTGTAGTTCTTTAAAATAGCAAATAACACAATTGAGACAAGACGCTTACAAAGTTAATAGTGAATTGGAGGCGGCAGTTCAGTTTTAAGTTGCAGTTAATTAATAATACTGTTAATTATTATTAATTAATTAATTAATAATAATTAATAATAAATTTCGTCCCCAACTTATATACTCTTCAAATCGCTGACTACTTGTACAGCTATACATTTTACACAATACTATCAAAACAATACAGTAACACCGTTGCTCAGCTAGTACCTAAATCCAAATTCCTAATACTAAGGTCCGAGTAAAGCTAACGTGATTATTAATATTACAAAATTTAAACGACCCAACAAAGTCAGGCCTTAAAACATACATGGGCCGGAAAAATGGGTTGGGGGTAGTCAAAATCTGAAAATTTGTGGGTGGGCCTACCAATTCGGGGGTCTCGGCCATTTTGATGGGTGGGTCAGAAACAAAAGTCGGCTTCAGGTGGGTGCAGACATGGGCAAAGGTGGGCTGAGGGGGGCTGACCCCCTCAGGATCTGACCTACCTCCCTCAGCCGGCCGTTATACCCTCAGGAAATTTTTTGGAATAATTTTGTATAGAAAGTTATGATAAAAGCATGCCTAGATTAGGTGTAAATGAGCTTAGAATAGCATATATTAGCGAAAAACAAGCCAACAACCTTGATTTTAGCCAAAAATGGGACTTCTTGGCTTAACATCCCTTCCTCAGGAGCTCCAACCCCCCTCAGGAATTGAAATTTCTGCCTCTCATCAGCTGAAATGCTAGCCCATGTCTGAGTGGGTGGCTGCATACATGGGCCGGGGGGTAAAGGGGGTATACCGCTCCCCCTCGGTCGGCCATACCCCCCTCGGCCGGCCATACCCCCCTCGGCCGGCCATACCCCCCCTCCCGGAGGGAGGAAATTTTCGCTTAATTATGGCAAAATAGGCGTTTTTTTTGGCCTTTTTTCGGGGTGGGGGGACCCCCCCCCCCCCCCCCGAGGTCTCAACCCCCCACCCCCTCCGGATTTTTCCGGCCCATGTATGGGTGGGTGGGGGTCGTTTGGGGGGTGGAGCCCAAGTTGGCGGGTGGGCAAACCCCAGACCCCCAGCCCATGTATGCCTTAAAAGCAGGAACGTACAGCAATGTAGCTACCACTAGTAAGTAAGCATCAGACACCCAGCCAGGGTGCCAAACAATGATAGTCCCTCTCACTGAAATAACTAAGCATGACTGGGAAAAAATGAAGTCACCGATAAGTAGCAGATTTTATGTGGGTTTATACTCACAAGCTCAATACTGAGTGTTCTCTCTATTGGCGTCACGAACAGCATGAAGATGAGCAGTCAGTTTTGTGTTCCTATTTTGTTCATCTTCAAGCTATTCGTGTCGCCAATAGAGAGAACACTCAGTATTGAGCTTGTGAGTATAAACCTACAATAAAATGTGCTACTTATCGGTGACTTCATCTTTTCCCAGCCATGCTTGGTTATGTTTACTCAGTGAGAGGGACTATCATTGTTTGGCACCCTGGCTGGTTGTCTGATGCTTACTTACTAGTGGTAGCTACATTGCTATTGCCATACGTAACCTGCTTTTAAGGTGCTTACTACTGTGCTACTTATCGGTGACTTCATTTTTTCCCAGTCAAGCTTAGTTAAGTGTACTCAGTGAGAGGGGCTCTTTTTGTTTGGCAGCGTGTGTAGGCCCTATATATATGCGATGAGCGCCGTTGCTAGCAAGAAAAGTAACTGACTTTTGATAGGGCGTTCAATGGTATTTTGTGGCACAGGCCTGGTGACAGAGCTCTGCGGGTCCTGGTTGGTCGCGTTTGATGCCATGTTCTTGTGGTTGTTGTGGTGTCGCTGAGTGCAAATAAAGGTAATCCACTAAGTGTGCGCTCAAACAGGCAGCAGCATCCCAACGTACCACCAACAATCTTGCCGTTTTCCAAGTGAACACCAACCGAAATAGCTACAAATCGGCCACCAGTGGAGCCGGCCGCCAACTAACTTTGTTGTTGTTTGTTTGCCGTTTGCTATGGTATACAGGACAACAACGAGCAATTTGGTTGGTTTTGATTGGACCGAGAAGAAATGAAGACAAAAGAGATGTCGGAGTCTAACAGCGCACAGTGGAACTGCAACCGAGCCGTTTATCCAACGACTACTGCCTTCCTGGATGACTCCCAGCCGGCCTAATCTCCCAGTTACTTAAACTGCACATCAAAGAATGTGAGTGAGAGCAAAAATCGATAAGAAGCCTGAAGAAGCGTCTAATCGTGCGTGGTGCGGGCCGGTGATCTCCGGATCAATATTTAGCGCTATTTAGCAGGCGGTAGATTTATTTAGCAAATCGAACAAAATTTAGCTGGCCCGTTAGATATATTTTGCGATCGCTTCTACGGTCTGTCAACGCGTGAAACCGTCTAAACAACAAAAATTCCATTTATTTTTGGAAATCCTGACTGATTCTTCCGGTGTGCTGGTGCAGACGTGTTTTTGAGACCTTTTGTAGTGGGAAGATTTGTAAGTAGTTCCAGTTTATTTAGCTGATCGTCTAAAATGCAACGTCGTGGCCGTGGTCGTCCAAAGACGGGATTCGGCGTTCCTTGGGAACAAAAAGAAATAACACAGCTAATCTATCAATACGAAGCAGAGGTCATAATGGCAAAGCTGCTGTAAGTGGAATGCGTAGTTATAATCCTGTTAATTATCTCCATTTTCGTTTCTTCAGGGCATGTGTCAAGATGGCCGACAGAAACGGTGCCACCGGTGCACCTGACGAGAATTGGCACACCGAGATAGCAGTGGTACCTAAGCCCCGAAAAACAGATTGATCAATACGTTGTTTGCTTTAGGACTGTCCTAAGCAAAACAATGGCTATGACTGCGGCGTTTTCGTATTAGCCTTTGCCGCTGTGCTTGCTTCATCCAAGAATGTAGCTGTTGTTTCCCAAGTAAGAAAATTTACAGACTCGATATATGTTGTACTTATCAACGTTTTAGAACGACATGCGGATTTGGCGTCAATTTACGGCATTCTGCATCTACTGTGGTAAAAATAAGCTTTATCTGCTTGATTTTTTGTTGTAGGATTACTGGTCTGATTAGTTTGCTCTTTCTTCTGTCGCGATTCTTCTGCAGTACATACCAGTGGCGTATCCAGGATTTTGGAAAGGGGGTTTGTGAAATTTTGAAAGTGCCTGGTTGGGCCGCTGCCCAACCAGGGTAAGAAAATTTAGCAAAATTGGCCTTCAAAAACGCGTTCAAAACGCATTCCGAGCTTAAAATTAACAGAAATTACAAGTTTTAGTAGTTTATAATGGCCTGGTTGGGCTTCTGCCCGACCAGGGCGAGAAAATTTTGAAAATTTTGCCTTCAAAAACGCATTTAGAAGGCATTCTGAGCACAAAATAGACAGTTTTGGTACATAATTCATTAGTTTCTTATATTTTTGACAGACTTTTTCTTCCTACCTCCACCGCAAAGCGGGGGTGTACACACCCTACGCCCCCTGGATACGCCACTGGTACATGCATGTGTCACCTCATTCTATATATTCTATGCTTTACGCTGAATTCTTGAAGCGTTCCTGTAGTAAAAATGCATCTAGTTAGCTTCTAGTTTTCGTGCCAGTTACAAGTTGACAGTTGTTATGTTGTTCTGTGATTTGCCTAATCTGTGATCTGTGACCTTAGTAAATAAAGAATACAATAACGCCTAGACGATCTTTCTTAGTAATGCATAGAATGTTTTTGAATAATATGCGGTTTCGCACTAATTTCGACCCTAAATAGAGATATGGCACGGTTTCGAACGCCTTTCAGTTGAGGTGAGGCTTGGTTGGAACTGAATTCGTCACGGGTAGATTAAACAGTGCTAAGTGGTCTTTGCTTAGTAAAACCTTTTTCCCCATAGAGTTTGCTTGTGGCCCGGTGGACAGAGACGGCGGCAAGCAGCAAGAGTTACCGTTGTGAAATCAACAAAGAACGCGTTTGTACATTAAAAGTGGTTGTGCTCTAGTAGGTTAATCCGAATCTTCGGTTTTCTACATCAGGTCAGGTTAATGTGCTTCAAGAACACCCACTTTCACTTCACAGCATTGCAGAAGCAGCAGAAGCATTTCACTTCACAGCATTGCAGAAGCCGAAATAATCTGAAATTGCATTTGGACCACTTTGGTACAGAGCGCCTAAACAATGGGCCACTTTGATCGGGAGATACCAACGACGCACCATCGTGCGTAGGACTAATCCACGCTTCGTACTTACATCGGAAGTTACATAGTCTGGCCCATTATCTAGGTATGGACAACCATTTTTAATAATTCGTGCTATCACAACGAAAATACGCTAAAACGGCCGATAGCCTGACCGGACATGACAATTAAGGCAAAAACCGCATTCGATTTCGTGATTAATTCGAAAAATACGATTTAACAACAGCCGCCTGCGAAGGGCTTTTCTATGGCGCACTTGGTATTGGTACCATTTTAGTTATGGGCAACAGATTAGAATAACTCGCTCTACAAGAAAAAATTTATGATAAAACTGCGATAGCATGACGGGATGCGATAAATTACGCAAAAAACCAAACTTGATTTCATGAAGAATTAGAGAAATTGTGGTTTAAAACAATTTGTTGTGTGAACCGCGCAGTTTAGTATTTAGTATTTGGTCGCACGTTTCAAAGGGGACTGATTTTCTGTGGCGCGATTTACGAAGATGCAACCCACTTGATTGTTTAAAATCTACTAGAAGGCTGTGAATATCCGTGGCACAGCTAAAATATTGGGAAAAGTATGATAGTAAGCGTTGCATACAATAAAATATTGAAATGACAAAAATTGACGGTTACAGAAACTTCAACACGGTTTGTGGGTTTAACGGCAAACAGCAGAGAGCCAATTCTTGTATCATTCGAAAGCCTGAAGTCTACTGCACTTAGAACCCGTGGCGTACCCAGGATTTTGCAAACGGGGTGTAAAATTTTGAAGCGGCCTGGTTGGGCTTCTGCCCGACCAGGGCGAGAAATTTTTCAAAATTTATCCTTAAAAACGCATTTTAAAGGCATTCTGAGCATAAAATAGATAGTTTTAGTACATAATTAATTCATTTCTCTTATTTTTGTAATTTTCTAATTTTTCCTCCCTACCTCCACCGCAAACGGTACACACCCTACACCCCCTGGGTACGCCACTGCTCAGAACCGTTTGAAATCCGTTCGCCGAATTCGTCGTTTTCACAGCAATGAGGAACACGATTACACGATTACGAACACGAACAATATCAATTCTAGGGTCATTTTTCGGCGGCCTTTTGAAAACCATGGTCTTCTAACGGGAAAATATTATTTCACAGTGTTCGTTTAGCACGCGCACATTTCATTAACCGCAAAATGCAATGCACCCACAGACTATGTTTTCTTATCACCTGCTGTACGACCCGGGTCAACCGGGGTCTTTATACGTGGTAAATTCTGGTAATATGACCGGTTTCCTAAGTAGTGACACATCAGTAATTAGCATTTTTCCGATTTTAATTCAATTTTTTTCTCATTTCCAAGTTACAACCATAAAAATTTGCCTCTTCACTGAACTACAATTTTCTTAGCCAGTTGAGTAAGTATTACAGTACAGTATTGCGTTTTTCTGGTAATCTTCACTCACACTCTATTGTACCTACTATGGTCCGGCTTCAGGTACACACAGCAGTTATTTATTTTCACATCTCACTCAATGTACAATATGAATCGAGTTGTTTAAAGCTCTTTCACGGGTACGGGTCTCTTCAGGCAACGGACTTCTAACCACCAAGGCTCGTTGAGAGCTGGCTCCGGAGCTGTGAGAGGGTGAGTGTACAGTGCTGTTGCGAGGAGTCATTGTCTGATGGTTGCGTATCTGAGAGCTCATAGATCCCCGGTCCATCACAGTGTCAGGCCAGGTTATAGCCGGGTAGTTGAGTACAGCCTGATTGTAGGCGTCTATGCTTTCAGTGACTGACTTGGGACCTTTCTCTTGGGCGGTGTCGTCCGGATCGCAAGGACAGTAGCCTCCCATTGAACAGAAAAGACAGTTGGCACAGAGGGAGGCAAGAAATAAACAGCCGAAAACTATGCAGAGCGCACTCATTAGTTGGTAATAGTGGCCGCACTGAGTGATTCGCAGTACTTCTGAAAAGAATGTCGTCTTTCACCTACTATTTACATTCACTAGGGTCTAGGGGGTTTGTGGGTTATCCCCTAGCCAGTAGCATACCCAGGATTTTGCAAAGGGGTGTAAAATTTTGAAGTTGCCTGGTTGGACCGCTGCCTAGACCTAGATACATTGCACAAGTACTGTTCGCGGCGCCAGTACTTACAAATCGGCTCAGAAATCAGTAACTGTTCGCTTAAAATCCGCTCAAATTGACTTTGATTTTTCTGTTTCTTTCTCTCTTTTTTGCTCGTTTTTAGCTCTAAAACGGTATTTAACATTTCAAAATAGCGATTGTTAGCCTCTTTACTGAAAAAAACGTGCTAAAAACGCATTTCCAGGCGTTCTGGAGCTTTTTAAAAATTTGAACCCCCTCCCTGGGCGGAACGCCCCTGGACCCCCTCCTGACGGAATCCCCTCTCCCAGGCTGGCCAGACCTGTTACCTGTTGTACATGCGCCCAGCTTGTTTACATTTTACGCTAGTCAACAAATGCGTACGCATATTCCTCTGAATCGCTTGAATCGCAATGCGCAAACTTGCGTATATTAGTGTTTGGCACCATTTCGAAAATGAGATCAGCATTCACTACCGTACAAAAGAAGAGACTAGCACGTTTAGGAAAACCAGCCATTGTACTTTCAGCTCCCGCTGCATTCCGCAGTAATTTTACATGAATCTCATCCAGCCCAGATAGAAGTTTGGCTGAGGTTTTACGCAAAACCCACCGGTTCTGTTTCCGATTTCGCTAACTCGCACGGTGGTCGAAGCGTACTGAGCCTGAATCAATGGTTGCGGATTTCGGAAAGCAGGACTACCAGGGAACGGATCGTCCCGTCTTCGTTCGCAGTCAATCTAAATGACACAAATCAATAGGCATCTAAAAGCTGATTGCACTGTAGTAGGCCTGACGGCTGTTTTTGAGGAGACAGGAAGTGCGCGGATAATAGGTGCCTCACCCTAGCGCACGAAGCTGCACACTGTCTGGCGGCGCACTGAATATGCACGTTGTCGTGGTTGGGAAATTTGAACATGGAAAATAGATTGGCCGTCGCTGTGGAACTGGCCAAATCGTAGACGAAGTTACTCATTATATCCAGGTTTCGGGAGCAACTGTAAGCAGATTATTTATACGTACCGACGGCTTTGACTGATTAGTTAAATTTCTATATAACTTTTGGAACCGTTCTAGAGATAAATTACGTACAGTAGTCACGACAGAACTGCCACAAACCGCATTACTCGAAAGAATCGTAGAAAAGAGTCGTACCCTTTAACTTCGGTCAGTTCCAGACTGACGTTGTTACCAGCAAAAGCGATGCACTGTCCAACTGTGAAGTCGGCGCCTAAAACGCTTAATCCCGGTCATCCGCCAATTCATAAGAGTTCGGTGAGTCTGATTGTTCAGTCAATAACACTGACTTTTCCGAACTGCTACGCTACGCTACGCTTACTGTGTCTAAAGCCCGAACAGATTTTGAAAGCTTTCTGTTATTGGCTTTGCCAATAAATGCTCCGTAGAAATTATTGTTAAGAAATCAAAATATTCTGCGGAAATAAAAAACAGTACAAACTAAACTAAAAACAGTCCTAGTAAAAACAGTAGTTACTATGATGGCTTACGATAATCCGAAATTTACTACTTGACGCAACACGCGTTTACCGCCAAAGAGTGAAATTGCGTTGCTACCGTACCGTATGCACTCACACTCAGACAATTCGCGTCGAAACTCCGAATTTGATTAAATCGGCCGGAAGGCCTCTGATAGGTTCACCGAATTTGGTAATCCACTTGGAAGAGCGAACGTTGACGAACACAAATTGCAAACATTAAGCACGAACAATTGTGTTCGTTGGTCTTTTAACTGTTTAGAGATAGATAAGCAGAAGAAAAAGGTTAGTGTTGACCTGAACTGCTGATTTTAAACGCTGCAGACACAGTAAATGTATGTAACGGAGGCGTTACCGGACTGAGACTGGATCTTCAACTGGTAACTGTCCCCAAATAAGGCGTGGTGCACTTTTGCGGCGCTCGAAAACAGGCCCAAGCTAATTGGAGTGTCGGTTCTGAAAAGATAAAGCCAATTGAGTAGCGGCTGCGCGCAATTAAGCGGCCGGGTTCGTATTTCGCGCCCAATCTCAGCTGGCTTCCGTCTAATAATTTGCTCCAGGAAACCTCAGCCATTCCGACACTGTGTGTTGTTTATTACTAGATGTAGCTTTTAGCTCTTACGTACGTATGTACCTGCAGTGGAACACTGGAAATCCGCCTACGCCCTTTTCCCACTGTCGCTTACTTAGCGCACGTGAAATTGAGTTAAAGACTTTTAGCGGTTCATTCTGTTTGACCAAACAAGCTTGTAAACAAGTTTGTTTGTTGTACTCGGTCGTTACGTACACTAAATAGTTGCTAGAGTTAAACCAATTATTAGCGCTGATTGGTCGACGGTTTAGGTTTAGGTAAGCTGAATATAGCTCAACTTTATATCTTCTTTTAATTGGATTTTGTGCACTCCGTGGGTCTGACCCCACCCGTCTTAGGCCAGACCCCGATTGTCCTGGCAAGTAATTTTTTCGGCAAATTTTTACAATGTTTCAGAATTTCAGACGCTAAAATTGCATGTAAAGCAGCACTTTTTAGCTGCATGTGAACCAAAGTTAGCGATTTTTGAAAGTTTTTAGTGCCTAACCCCCTCCACCAGAATTTGGGCTTAGACCCCAACCCCTCTCCCCATCAGCGGATGACCTGTTACACGTGTAAGACGTGCATCGTATGTACAAATACGTATACGCTATTGATTGATTCTAGTCGCTTTTAACAAATGAGCCAACAATATTAGCTCAACTATAAAAGAGAGCGATATTTTAGAGTTGGAACAAAATGTCGTCGGAGAAAACACCGCTGATGCGACTACGTTCGAGGTCGGACGCCAATACACTGCGCCCGCCGGTGCGCTCAACTACGCCGCGAAGTTTCTACCCCGGTGTGCCGGCCAAGGGCAGGTCGTACACCAGCTCGCAGATTGACCTAAAGTGTTCGCAAGAGAGTCTGAACAAGTTCCGGCGCCAGAAAGCCATTTCGATTGATAACATGATCGCCAAACCGACCTACGTTGTAACCGAAGAGATCGAAGAGGATGATGAGACCGACATGACAGAGCACCTGGAAAACCTGAAATCGATCGGTTTCGATACCAGCGACATTAGACAGATGCTCTACGAACAGATCACTCGTATGCTCAGTTCAATTACCGTTTCGTCTGTCAGGGGATTATAGATATGTTCGGCGGTAAAGCTGAATTGGACTGTTTTATAGCTAATACATGGATGGTTATGTTCCACTATTGGCTAATGAAGCCATCTATGACTTGCAGCTTACAATTATAGATACATAGTTGTTTATAGTTGTAGGTAGCTATGACAAATTTAATGGCTATACAGTAGTGCACAAAAAATGTCCTTTCCACTTTTTCGGGTTCACTCAAACATTTTGTTCTCCGTGAATTCTCTATCGATTTGGCTTAAATTTTCAGCAAAATTTAACAGGACAACTGGCTACTTTGCGCACGTTTGGTACAAAAATTCTTGCTCATGCTAATTATACGACCCGAAAACTAAGAACCAGAGTGGTTCCATGCAAATTCAACTTTTCTCTGAGCGGGCAGCACTGTACCTCAAAGGGAACTAAAATTGGGTTATGCCCAATAGCAACACCAATCATTCCTTACCGCTTAGCGCTGTTACGCAAGCTTGTTTCCAGTCTTAGTTTTCGGCTCAGATTAAATAAGTGCAAAGATCTTTGGCTACTTGGGACTCTAATCCTTTCCTATAATCGGACCCCCACTTATTACCGGCATTCGGTTTTGGCTTGCTAAAGCGAGACAATGTAAATTTTCAGCTAAGAAAAAAGTGGATTTCACGCCCCGAATGACGGCCTATCCGGAGTGGGAGATCGACTGCGAGACGCCGGAACCTATTCGCCAATTCAAAAGCGATTGTTCGAAGCGCAGAAGCAAGAGCCACGAAAAACTGCCCAGAATCGAGTCGGCGCAGAACTCCAAGTCGCCCAGTTTGGAGGACTGGCACAAGATATGTAAGAGCATGTCTACGCTGGGAATTTGACCAGCAGACTGATTGGAAGAAAAGCATATAAATAAAGCTTTGAAAGCTGTCTATCACCTGACTTAAGTGCGTAAGCAGTAGAGATTTCACCTGTCGGTTCGAAAGTCTATCTCAGAGACTGGATAAAGTCAATTCAGTTCAGCTCAATTATGAATCGCCTGACTGTAGAGCGCTGCCATCGACAAAGGTCGATTTCTGACGCCTCCAGAGATAGTCTGATTGCCATCCGAAAGGCCAAACGCGCCGACGAGCTGCCGAAAAAGCTAAGCGAATCACCGACCTCCATAAGACGGCGGAAAGTCGGCTTAGAATTGGTAGAGCTGGATGACTTGCGAACCGCTTCTTGCACAGAGCTAAACCGGTTGGGGTCGGGGTCGAAAGAAGAGAAAGCTGCGCGTAAAATTACGAAACAAGAAAAGCTGCACTATCTGGAAGGTCTTTACGCAGTCCAGGCAGTTGGAATGGAACAAAGGAACACGCGCGATGAGATGAAGGCTCTTGAAATGGACCTCATCTATGGTTGCGGTAGGTGTGCTGTGGGACTGACTGATTGGTCAATCTATGTTGGTTCGTTTGTTCATTGGTCCCTTTTGTTGGCTGCTGGTTTTCGTTGATCGATTCAGTCATAAATCGGATCGATATATTGATCTCATCTGTTTTGATTCAGTTCGATTGATTGACGGTTTGTTCGGTCTGGTTTCGGATTCATTCATTCATTCATTCATTCATTCATTCATTCATTCATTCATATTCATTCAAGCCTAGGTTTTGATTAATTTGTCTATTTATATTTTGGTTTGGTTAAGATTTTTAGATTGATTGGTTTCATTGGCGTAGCTAGGATTTTTCAAAAGGGGGTGTGTAAAATTTCGAACTTTCCTGGGCGAGAAAATTTCGAAAAATTAGCTTTCAAAAACGCATTTAAAACGTATTTTGAGTGTGAAGTTGACAGAAATTGACAGTTTTAGCAGCTTTAAGAGGTCTGGTTGGCCTTTTGCAAGACCGGGGCGAGAATATTTAGAAAAATTTAACCTTTAAAAACGCAGTTAAAAGGAATTCTGAGCATAAAATAGATAGGTGTACGTCATACTTTATTCGTTTCTCTTATTTTGCCCAATTTTCCTTTCCTACCTCCACGGCAAAGGAGGTGTACACCTACTGATTGGTTTAGGTTTTGATTGATTGATTGATTGATTGATTGATTGATTGATTGATTGATTGATTGATTGCGCAGTTTAGATTCACCGGAGCCAAGCGAGCAAGACTTCATTCCGAGGATCCAAATCCGAAGCGCATGTGCCAGTCCGATCACCGATCTGCTGCAGGATCAGGAACGAAAGATCAGTCTGCCAACTCGGCCGAATCTCTCAAATTTGCCGCGCATCGGCTCGGGTTCCTTGGTTGACAGCGGCAGCGGCTATCGCGACAAGAACGCGTTCAAAACGATGACAAAACAACTAGACATGCTTGGAAGTTCCTCTTCTCTGTATTTTTAAGCATGAGAACAAGCTAAACGCATAAGTAAGCATACATTACCTGAGTTGATCCCCGGAACTATGGCCGGTATAGTTGCAGCTGATGTTGAAAACTTTGTCTTGTTGCAGAATTATCATAGGGTGTTCCCTCACGTGTACCAGCACATGGTATTGTTCACTTTTCTACAATTAACCTTACTGTATATATTTCTATTCTGCTTTTCTCTAAGAACTTACTGAATCATAACTAATTCCACATTTTTCAGAATCGACCAGTGCCAGTTCCATTCTTGTTTCAAATAATCCAGTGCCTGATGTTTGACAAAGTTCGGGATCGTTTTGCGCATAAATTACGCCATAAAACGGCAGCAAAGTTCTGACTTTTACTGTGATCATTCCGTTGAAACACCGGGTTGTAACTGAAAAAAAACTTACTGTCTTGTCTTTATGTACGTTTATTGTAACCTATGCTTATAAGGTTAAAAAACTGACATTGCTTTGTCATGCACATACACTTAACATGCACTCTCCAGATGGTTCTGGTGTTGAGATGATCCAGGAGGACGAACAAGCATTGCTTGCATATTTGAGGAGTCTGTCTTTTGGTGATCCTGCGGTCTTTGAGATGACTAGAAGAGAAGGAGGAGAAAGAGGAAAGATGATGAGCAACAGGAAGAGGATAATGAGAAGGAAAAAATGAGAAAGAAAGTGATGTAGAGTAAGATTATGAGAAGCAAAAGGATGTTAAAGAGAAGAAGGATGGTGAGGAAGAAGTCAAGGATGAAGAGAAAGAAAATGAAGAGAAGAAGGAGACAGAGGAGAAAGATTGGTTTGAGCATGCTAGAGAAGAGTTGTATGCCAGTTTTACCGATGACAAGAAGTCAGGAGAACGCAAAAGTGATGAAAGAAAGAAAAGAAGCAAGAAAGAGAAAGAGCAAGTTGGTCGAGCCAGACAAGTGTTCTGTGATGAAGAATCGGAAGAGGAGGAGGAGTCAGATTTTCATTTTGTTTTGGTTTCCAACGGCTGTCAGGCACAGAAGAGGTCCAGTCGACGTCCGTTAGGGAGAGTGATGAAAGAAGTTTGATTGTTCTGTGTCAATATTCAATTCTACGGTATTCTTATTGTGCGCTTGTTTTGACTGTCTGTGTTGTGTAGTCGCGTTTACTAGTACTTCTTCATTGCTTAAAAGCAAATAATAGCGTGCAACTTTGTATGGTTGATGAAAAACTGGCAGACCAAGGTATTATACTATTTTGTTTGTGAAGTGAGGCAGGCCTAAGAATCATTGTAGTACTTACGCGTTGGCACAAAGTCCTGGCTGCGCACGAGCGAAACCTGCAAATAAATGGGAATTTAGGTAAATAGGGACTTAGAGTCTTAGTTAGAGTGACTCTCTGACAAAAGGGGTTTAACCTTGAGGCGCCGGAAACTCGACGCGCACTAAACCTCTGCCAGCCTATCACAATTCGGCAGATACAGGACGTGAGGTCTTGCAGAGTTTATGACACTTTTTCTAAAGAATTGCTCCCCTATACGCACCTCTCAATCGCAAACCTCCATTCAGCATGATCTATGCATTCAGTTACTACAGACGAGAATATTTTACGTTTAAGTACAGTAGTTCCTGGGCGTTCTTTGTATACTGTAAGTGAAGTAAAGAATAAAAATATCGATGTGTAAAGTTTTCATTTCTCAGTTCCAATTTGTTACTGATTCTTTTCGAACAGGTTTTCTGACTGAATGCACAGTCTATTACATTGTACGTACAGTTTAAATTACAGTATGAATTAACATCCTTAATTAGAGATAAGAACCATTTTCCGACTTTTTTACACATCACATGCTATCAGACCTGGGCAAAGGGGGTTGGGACAGTTGAGCCCTCTCAGGCTCTGACCTACCGACCCCCTCGCAAACCCCTGTTGCCCCTAGCCCCTTCAGCAATTTTTAGAAGTATTTTGTATAGAAAATAACTATTAAAATATGCCTAGATTAGATGTACAATGTAAATGGGTCAAATTCAAAATAGCCTATTTTATTTTAACCTACTTAAATAGTGAGGCACTTAACGCCGTTTATGGTGCCAGTATCCAGGCTAGTGGCACCAAATATGGTACCTTCGCACTGGTACCAGTACCTACCGGTACCATATATGGTACCACTCTGTTCAGATTTCGTACTATACATATATGGTGTCGGCACCATAAACGGCGTTAAGTGCCTGACTGTTTACCGAAAAATAGGCAGCAAACCTTGATTTTGGTAAAAAAAATCTGTCCGTTTTAGCTTACTACCCCTATCAGCCGCCGTTCCCCCTCCTCTGGAAGGATTTGAAAATTCAATCTCCCTCAGCCTATGTGGCTAGCAAATTTCAGCATAGGCTATGCTATGTGAACAACCTACCGTATAGTGCTGTTTATAGCACCCGGATACTATATATGGCACTTAGGGTTTTGCGGAAATAAAACTGAATCCATTTATAGTACCGGGGTACTATAAATGGCACTCTACAAATCTGCTCTATAATAAACTAACAATAGTATGTGAAATTTCTTGATCAAATTACGGTCTAGTTGTAAAAAATAGGGTATTTGCTCACATCAGAACCTCTATGATTTCATTATCTACTGTTTTCTTCATACAAACAAGGTTTACCGCCAAAAATCTTATAACGTTCGCACAGTTTGTATTAATAACTGCTCACTTCACAATAAAAATCTGTCTCCATTTATCACTATTATATGCACTAAGTGCCGTTTATAGTATACCCGGGTTACAATAAATCGGGGGGGGGGTACTTTTAACAGAACTATGCGGTACCTTGAGAGACACCTCCACTCATTGAAATGTGAACGGTCAACACTTACCACAGAAAGAAAAAGAAACCCGTTTCTGAATCTCAAATAATCCTCGGCCATAATTTGCTTATTGGATAAAGAGAGGGTTTCAGGCAGAAATACCGGTTTGGCCGTTCCAATTCGGACTGACTTTTACTGGCAACGAGTCAATGCATCTGGAGTGGAGCGAGAAGGGCGCCGATCGGAAGGAAAGAATTCCTGCCGTCAATTGGCGCCATGAAATTGCTCCGAAATGCCCTCAAAATGGGGACAAACCTCGGCCGCCCGCCGCGCAAAGCAAAAACCGGCCGAATACGCGCGGCACGGCTCTAAATTCTGCCAATAATAGCCGCCGCTGACTCAAAACCTGTTTGGAGCTGTTTTCTATTATTCCCACGCATTCTAATTATGCACACGATAAATGACTATGAATAGACAGTGCAAACAATAACAAAGTGCTTTTTCGAGATTTCAGTGTGGGAATTTCCTGCGTTTAAATGCAAAACCTTTCATAACCAGCTGCAGCTTGCTATGATTGATGCGTTCGGGACAGTGATTTCGAGCCTTTATAGAGAGAATTTAAATAATGCCGCACAATATTAAATAGAAGCTCATTCTCGCACTTTCTAGTAGCCAAATAGTACAGATAAAAAATCCTTCGTACGTACTGTACTGTACGTTGATAAGTCAGGTCATTCACAACCTATTTGAACTCTTATACATAATGAAAGATGTGTATATAGCCCACCTATCTAGTCTGTACATCATTGTTTTGTGTGTCCTAACAGTAAACTCTCTTCAATACACATGTACATAGTGTTTAGAAGAAATGCCGGTACTACTGCGTAATAGTATGTAGTTAGAATTTAGACTTGGCCATTACGTGGGAGAGTGTAAAGTTGGTAGTGGTCGCTGGTCAAGTTTTCAGTGTTTGGTTTCGCTTGAGCAGCTCTCCTAACCGGATGCCCTTATCGTTAACATAAGAAAAGACTCGCACGTACATATGTAAAACGAGTTTGCATGGTTTTCCGGACGACCAACTTTAGGACCAGCATAAATACCTCATCCACCGTCGTCGATTCACTAAGGCGAAATGTCTCCTCTCTTGCTTCGTATAGTCGGTCTTCTTGCACTGACTTTTAGTTCGGCTTTAGGAGGTAAGAGCCTCTCACAGGCTGAGATTTTTCCAATGTACTTGTATTATTGGATATACATACTGTCCAGCCCCCTTTCCCCGATTTTTCTGGGACGCGCTTTTCTGAGACGGCAAATTTTTTAACTTTTTTTTAGAATTTCGGATGCGAAAATTGTTTGAAATTACCTGTAAAACAAAGCTTTTTAACTGTATCTGAGGAAAGAATGCCAATTTTAGTACTCTATCGAACACCCGAATTTTGGCTCAATCCTCCCAGCCTGGCCCAAACCCCCTTACCCTTCGATTGATCACCTGTTAGTGTTATTGTTTGTTTTTGAGTTCCACTGTCCTTTCGGACAGTTCAGGACACCCCTGGCTCTTTTCAGAGCCCTTCAATGGGGTAGCACTGCCTACAAACAACCCCCGTTGCTGCTATAGGTGCAACGGCAGCGTCGGTTCGGTTCCCACTTACCTACTAGCCGTCACCGGCTTTCGGCGGCCTGGGTTGGGCTTTACGGCTTCTACCGGTTTCCAACCCACAAGCAACCGCTCTCATGGATGCCGGAGCCGCCGTGACACACGGGATAGCCTAAACTACCTATGGCCTGTTTCTGTTGCATGTGTGACTTTACAGCTTGTCCCTCTCTAAATCCGTTGGAACACAGCACGCGACATCCGGACAGCGATCGAGTCTGTGGCACTGGCTTGCCTGGCTGGGGCAAGATCAACTGCTTGTGCAGGTATTCAGTCAAAGAGTTTGACGACCAACACTGCCCGTTGCAGTACTACGTAAGATGCTTTCGACCCGACTCCAAACCACTGGGTAAGGCAAATTGAATTAAAGCTGAAAAAGTAAGGCGCGTGCAATGGCGTAGCTGGGAATCGAACCCATCACCTTTGGATTGCCAGTCCAGTGCTCTAACCACTGAGCTACACGCCGATGCCAGAACAACAGCTTAAGATCAGTACAGTATTTGAGAACTCGAACAGACAACTTGCTTACTTTTGATCTCTTTTAGACTGTCCTCCAGTCCTTTTGAAGAAAGGAGCCAAGCCAGGTTGTAGGATGGTGCAAATCAAAGACCCGATTACCGGCTGTCCGCGTTATATTGAGCAATGCAGTGACTTATTTGGTAGGGGCGCGTTTTACATGTTTTTTATTTTCTAAGGGGCGCTTTTTACATGCTTCTATTTTAGTGCGAAGAGACGCCAAAGTGCCCGGTGGCTACGGTAGCGATCCGGGAACCCTGCGCTCGGTGGACCCGACCGATCCGGATCCTCAAGACCCGTTACCTCGGCTGACGCCGCCGCTTCAAACTAAACCGACCCCTACCACACCGGAACCGGAAACCCCATCCCCACCTACTGACGATCTGGATACAGAAGGTCTACCGTGTCCTGAAGCTCGCGAGAAACTGCTAAAACATGTCCAGTCAATCCCGGACCTCCCGGTACCCTCCTGCACTGACGATGGTACATCGTTTTTCTAAATTCTATACCGTAAGGCGAGCTATACAATAAAACACGCTCAAATGCGACATGCGTTTTTTTATAAAACGCGCTAAAAGATCGGTATTTTATAAAACGAGCTCAAATGCGACGTGTCTATTTTCTAAACCGCGCTAAAATGCTACATGCCTATTATTAGTGTGCCTTGCCTACACCCATCTATAAGTACGTACTGTACGTTGTTCATTTAGGAAATAGCAACCAATTGGTGTAGTTTTTAGGCAAATACGACATAGTGCAATGTCATGCGCCGACAATTTGCTATTGTGCAAACCCTGAAACAGGGGCAGAAGTAGAAGGAACTGTCATAGGACCAGATGAAGCGTCTCCGATTCCGATTTTAAGAGAGACCTGCCCGGAAGCGTTGGGACTGAAAACACCCGAGGCTCCACCAGATTTGCCTGAAAAAGTAGATTCGCCTACGCAAATTGAAACACTGCCAACACCTACATCAGTAGAGACAGGAGGTTTGTGGTTGTTGAAACTATTTCCTGCGCGTACAGCTCAAAATTGGAGAAAGTACGGCCATTTATCTCTGAAGACAAGATTGTCCTTTTTGTCATTGCCACGCCCTGCCAGAGATAAGAGCAAACCTGACAAAAGGAGTCATAATTTTGTCAGGTTTTGTAAAAGTATAGAACAGAGGTAAACTCATGGCATAGCTAACGCTTTCGTATACCTGCTAATAATTTTGAAAACTAGGTAGCCAAGCTATAATACCTCTTTTTCACCGTTTACATACTGGTTCTGATTATTAGTAAGACGCTTTAGAAAAAGTTGACCCCACTCTGGAGTTCCTAACACCACCGCCAGAAGACCTGGATACCGAGGGGTTGCCATGTCCCGAAGCTCGAGCGAAATTACTGAAACAAGCCAAATTTATCGCTGATCTACCGGTGCCTGGTTGCACGGATGACGGTAAATCAATAATATTTTTAATATTTTTATTAAAATAGGGCAGTAACAATGCCACCACATCACAGTGCACTATAAAAATTGAAAAAATTCAGGCAAATACGACGTAGTGCAATGTCACGGTCCAACCATTTGCTACTGCGCCGACCCTGAGACCGGGAAGGAAATTGAAGGAACTGTCTTGGGACCGGAAGGACCTCCGCCTATTCCGATCTTGAGAGAGACATGTCCAGAAAATGTCGGAAAGCTGGATAGTCCTCCAGAGCAAGAAATTCAGAACTCTCAACCGATAGACCCGGAGGAACTAACTCCGGCTCCACCAAAAGACGCAGAGGCAGAAACTATACCTCCTCCGCCGGACACTGAGGGACTTCCTTGTCCCGAAGCAAGAGAGAAACTGCTGGAACAATCCAGATTCATCTCTGATCTGCCGGTGCCCTCTTGCACTGTTGACGGTATGCTAGAATTTTACACAGCCTCGCAGAATACTGGGTACGCCATATGCTGTTATACGCACAGTACTGTCAGGAGGGCTTTCTCCACATACGTAGAAGGTACTGTAATCAGTACCAGCTACAGTATCGGTTCATATTGATCTGATGACTTATTTGGTACCTTACTACATACAATATGCCCCCTTTTCTCAGAGTAAACTAAGTATGATCGGAAAATATGTACCCAACTTTTTATGTGAGTTTATACTGACAAGCTCAATATTGAGTGTGCTCTCTATCTACAGGGTGTCTCAAAAAAATGATCACATTTCTTTTTACTGCCATTTTCGCAAATTTTGACCAAATAGGCTGAAAATTGGACTATAGGTGCCACAATTCGGGGAATTTTATGTGTTAAAGTTTGGTGCACTAAGCTTGACTCACTCCCGAGAAATTTCAAAAAAAGTGAAATTTGTTAAATCAATAGTGAAAGCCGGTCACCGAAAAAATGATCACATTTCTTTTCACTGCCATTTCCGTAAATTTTGACCAAATAGGCTGAAATTTGGATCATAGATGCCAAAATTCGGGGAATTTTATGTGTTAAAGTTTGGTGCACTTGGCTTGACTGTTTCTCGAGAAATATCAAAAAAAGTGAAATTTGGTAATTTCAATAGCGAAAGACGGTCACCGAAAAAACGTTACATTACATTATCGCGTAAACTCTAACGATAGCGTTGGAGTTCATGTGTCAACTTTTTACACATGAATTACCCTGAAGTTCTGCGTTTACACTCCAAATTTCATCCAATTCCAACAAAAATTAGGAAAGATACAGGAAAAGGAAATGTTTCCATTTTTCGGTGACCGGCTTTCGCTTTCACTATTGAAATTACCAAATTTCACTTTTTTTTAATTTCTCGGAATGAGTCAAGCCTAGTGCACCAAACTTTAACATATAAAATTCCCCGAATTTTGGCACCTATAGGCCAAATTTCAGCCTATTTGGTCAAAATTTGCGGAAATGGCAGTGAAAAGAAATGTGATCATTTTTTCGGCGACCGGCTTTCACTATTGATTTAACAAATTTCACTTTTATTGAAATTTCTCGGGAATGAATCAAGCCTAGTGCACCAAATTTTAACACATAAAATTCCCCGAATTTTGGCACCTATGGTCCAAATTTCAGCCTATTTGGTCAAAATTTGCGGAAATGGCAGTAAAAAGAAATGTGATCATTTTTTTGAGACACCCTGTACTATAAAGGGGCTATGATTGTTTGGCACCCTGTATACTGTATAAACAGCAAAGCCTACGACTGTATACATTACTGTAATCTACTGTATTCAGTAACTGTTTGAGAGACCATTTCAGGCAAGTACGATCTGGTTCAGTGCTACGGTCCGGGCAGGATCTGTTACTGCGCCGATCCAGAGACAGGCAGAGAGATAGAGGGCACTTCGATGGGTCCGGGCGGTCTCGACCCAGTGCCGATCTTGACTCAGATCTGTCCCGGCAAAGTGAACGGCGAACCGAGACAGACACAGACAACAGCTGCGCCTACAACTTGTTCTGAAGCTAAAAAAGAGGCACTGAAAAATGGACCTATGCCCGGGCTTTTTGTGCCTTCCTGCACCGACAACGGTACCTTATTCTTTGTTATATAGCATAGAACCATACATGTAAGAGGGGGTCCGGGGTCTGCCCCCACGCGAATAGGACGGACCCCCCCCCCCGATTTTTCTGGAAACTAATTTTTTCAGCAGATTTCCACATTTTTTAGAATTTCAGACACTAAAATAAAAAATCGCCTGCAAAACAGCAGCATTTGTTAGCTATATTTGAGCCCAAATTAGCGATTTTTAGCCCAAAATTGCGATTTTTTAGCGTTTTTGTGCACAACTTCCCTTAGACCGCTCCAACCGGCGCTCGACCCCCCAGCACCCCATGTTGCATGTGTGCACAGGTAAAATACGTACGTACGTTAGTAGTACATAGACCACATGGCAATTGAAGTAATTTTTATTGACTATCCTTTGGTTTTCTTTCAGTCAACTCTGCCCTCTGTTTCAGGGAACTGGGAGTCATTGCAATGCCACAGCTCGACCGGCCACTGTTGGTGCGTAGACGAATCGGGTCAAGAGGTCGAAGGAACCAAGATAGGACCGGGCAAAAATCTACCAACCTGCCACGAACATCATCACAACGTATCTCCCAAAAAGGCCAACTGTATAGAAGAGCGTGACAAAATGTTGCCGTCGCGTCCTCTGGTAGGGGCGTTCGTCCCAAAATGCAACCTAGACGGTAGTTGGGCCCCTCGGCAGTGTCATGGGTCTACTGGGTATTGCTGGTGCGTGAACCCGAAAACCGGCAAGGAAATAGAAGGCACCAGAGTGCCTCCCGGGGCACCTCGACCCCCGTGCCAAGGCCCGCCACTCGAGTTTAGCGAAGACCGCGACCCTCCGGCACCCCCGCCTCTATTAAAAGTGCCCGGTCCTCCTCCTGGCCCCACTACGCAGCAGAAAATACGACCTCAGCAACAGTTGCAAGCCGGGGTCAAAGGTCATCCGTATAAGGGCTCCGGAAAAGGAGTGGCTTACTGATGTGTGCTTTAGGAAATACACTTACGTATGTACTGTAGCTGTGTAGTTAGTTTTATGTTTACTTTTTTACTGTTAGAGTAAAGCACCGGTTGTTCATATAGTCAGTAGTACACAACAGTATAAGTCATGATTGCATTTTGGCCGACTTTGAGTCATCTGCTTGCTGTTTGATGGTTTTCTGCAAAATTTTAGTTTAGCAGCAGTCCTTATCTCGTCTTAGGTTTTACGACGTATTTTTACAGTAGAATGACGCAAACCAGGTAATTGTCCTACGCTGTCGCTGTCAACGTAAACTGTTCCAAAAAATCACTAAATCTATTAACACTATACTTTTTGTTCTCCTACTCTACTCTCTAAACAGATTTGTGTTCGTTTTGAGACTCCCTCCTAGAGACGATGAATGAACAACACACAAAAGTTAGTACGCAGTTTGTGCTCGTTCTTTACACATAGATTTGCTAATTTTGAAACGAATAAAATGCGAGCCTATCGTAGAATACAGTCAGGCACTTAACGCCGTTATGGTACCGGTACCTACATTGTAGGCCAGTGGCACCATATACGGTACTCCCACGTTCGGGGCCCGTAGTGGTACGTACTTTATAAGGTACCGGTACCGGTACCATATGGTACCAGTCCGTTCAGGTTTCGACCATATATGGTAGTGGTACCATATATGGTACCGGCACCCATAGCCACGGCCTATGGGTAGGGGTAGCATATACAGTTTAGATCAAAAAAATGTGCCATCGCTTTTTCGGCCTTTACTCAAACGTTTCGTTCTCAGTCATTTCTTTACCGATTTGGCTCAAATTTCAGCAAAAATTAACAACATGGTTGGCTAAATACATCTACAAGTTTAGTGCCAAAATTCCGACTCATACTGGTTTTATGACCCAATAAACAAGGAATGAGGGTGGTCCACCCACGCAAATTTATTTTTTTTCGGTAATACAAGGAGTACAGGACGGAAACTTGCAGGAATGATTGGTGTTGCTATTGGGCATAACATACTAAGCGGGCTGTAGCTCAAAGGGTACTAAAATTGGGGCATTTCAAAAACATGACTAAATATGACTTTTCTTCGTAAAACCTGCAAAATGACGATTCAAATGGTTTTCGATTTTCAAAAAACGCTGCAGGGATGGTTTCTATGGTGTGGAACAGAGTTTAAATATCAGGTTCATTTATTTGTCGAACTTCCTGCTACAATCTGTGTTGATTAACAACAGATTCAGTGCTTTGATTGTAGAAGGTGCAGATTTCTTAACTATGGGATTTTCACTCATGTTTTTGAAATCCCCCAATTTTAGTGCCCTTTGAGCTACAAGGCTGCCGGCTTAGTATGTGATGCCCAATGGCAACACCAATCATTCCTGCAAGTTTCAGGCCTGTACTCCTTGTATTACCGAAAAAAATAAATTTGCGTGGACCACCCCAATTCCTTGTTTTTGGGTCATAAAACCAGTATGAGTCGAAATTTTGGCACTAAACTTGCAGAATATTTAGCCAACCATGTTGCTAATTTTTGCTGAGAATTTGAGCCAAATCGGTAAAGAAGTGACTGAGAACGAAACGTTTGAGTGTAGGCCGAAAAAGCGATGGGATATTTTTTTATCTATACTGTATGTTGACTGTACCGTAGCCACTGTACCATTGTAAGTGCCGTGAGCAAAGCGTATAATTACAAATCATACCTGTACTCTGGAAACAGGAATTCTGCTAACATTTGCATTCAGAGTTTGCTGTTTGAGCTGAGAATTTAGCCTCTGCTCCGTGTAGCTGGTCTTTTCAGTAGCGTCACTGCCGGCAGCAAGAACATTAGACTCCTCGGAGTTGGAGCGTTCGGCGGCATTATTATTAGGCAACCCAGTTAAACAATACCAAACCATGGTAGCGTAAAGCAGCTAATAACTGGCGCACGGCCGAGTCAGTCAGTCAGGGGTAGGCTTGATAAAAATGCATGGCAACCTAACAACAACGACGGCAAAGGGGCGGGCGGTTTCTAATCGTTTAGAAGCGAAAAGCTGACACGTCACTGGCAGCTGTTACAGCAGATCGCTTGTAAATCTGCCGACTAAATTGCTTTCAGCTCCCCGGTGTCCCATTTAACGCCGTCCACGTTTTAATCGACTGCGCTACTAGAACTATTCATTTTATTACACTTCCGCTTTGTAGTAAGCCCAGCTTGGCCCTGCTTGGTGACTCTGGCACCAAAGCAAAGCCACTTATTAGAATACGTAGCAACTGCAAGAAATGCAACGTTCTACAGTACTGCTTGGCTCTGCAGTGACTTTGACACAGAAAGAAAGTGTAATAAATTCATTGAACTCTTTGAAAGTAGTTTAACCGTTTCGAAATTAGCCCTTCGGGTTAACACTAACCCTTTTGTTTGTTTACTCTCTGAATTATAGATTTGTGCTCGCCTAATGCTCTGAGAGCAGCTAAACAACACGGTCCATAGAATAAAAGCTACAGGTGTCCAAAACCAGGTAGCTAGTATGTGGTGTGGTGGCTCATAGCAATCTGTGCGTATTCTAAACAGATAAAAATGTCCGATCAATTTTTGGACATCACACACTACTTTCCTTCTCAGTCAGTTGCTTATCGATTTGGCTCACATTTTCAGCAAATATTAAAAACACAACTGAGTACTTTATGTGCAAGTTTCCCCCTCAAATTCTCACTCGAACTGGTTTTATGAGCCAAAAACTAAAAGTCGGGGTTGTCCACGGAAATTCTAATTTATTCGGCAATTCAAAGAGTATGGTCCTGAAATTTGCGCGAGTGATTGGTTGTATCACCATTTTTTCATGGCGGGCCGGGCCAGCAGCAGTTTCGAACCCGGCAGGGGCTCAGTTGGCCAGCCTGATGTACTTTTCTGGCAGGGCGGGAGGACCGAAAATATACTGCACAAAAAATGTCCTCCATTTTTTCGTGTTCACTCAAACGTTTTGCTCTCGGTCAGTTCTTTATCGATTTGGCTCAATTTTTCAGCAAAAATTAACAAGACAACTGGCTATATATTGTGCAAGTTTGGTGCAAGAATTCACGTTCGTGCTGAGTTTATGACCCGAAAACCAAGAATCAGGGCGGTCCACCCACGTAAATTCAATTCTTTTCGGTAATTCAGACTACGGCTTTAAAACTTGGAGGAATGTATTGTCATTGGGCATAACGTACTGAACAGGCAGCCCTGCAAAGGGCACACAATTGGGGAATTTAAAAAACATGGCTAAATATGAGGTTTCTTCGTAAAACCAGTAAAATGATGATGTTGAAGATATTCGAAAAATACCGTGGGAAAAGGTGGCTTCTATGATGTGGAACCGAGTTTAGACATTGGGTTCATTCCTTTGTCAAATTTTACTGATGGAAAGTGTGGATTTCTTAACTGTGGGATTTTCTTTCGGTCATGTTTTTGAAATTCCCCAATTATACCGGAGTTTTCCACCTATAAGACCGGGTCTTATAACCGGGATATGCCTAAATTTGGGGTCACATTTTTGCACCAGTTACAAGACCCGGGTCTTGTAGGTGGAAAATCTATATTTTACAATTAAAACGCGATGTTCTGCATGAAATACACTGGTTTTGATCTTTGCAACAACTGACTGTACGTTTAAGTCTGAATAGCTCAGTTTTAAACAAGTTTTGAAAACTTAGGCAACTTAGAAGCTCCAATATGCTTACAGCAGCTATCCAAACCTATCAAATCAAGAATTTTACCAAGATTACGAAGGTTTTAGAACGATTCTTGAACGACCTGAGTTCAAAAACTCCATTCATTAGTTATTTTGTAAAAAATATACACGAAAACACACCATTGTGAGCTTAGACCCGGGTCTTATGGCTGGAAAATACCCCTGACAGACCCTGCTTTCTGACTACCTGCTATAAGAGCCCGGCCTTATAATCGGAAAAGAAACCCAGTTATAATACCTGTGTCTTATAACCGGAGGGGTCTTATAGGTGCAAAACTCCGGTAGTTCCCGTTAAGGTACAGGGCTGCCCGCTCAGTATGTGATGTCCAATAACAACACTATAATAATTCCTGCAAGTTTCAAAGCCATACTCGTTGAATTGCCGAAAAAATTGAATTTGCGTGGACAACCCTGATTCTTGGTATTCGGGTCATAAAATCAGCATGAGAAGGAATTTTTGCACTAAACTTTCACAATATGTAGCCAGTTGTCTTGTTCATTCTGCTGTAAATTTGAGCCAAATCGATAAAGAACTCACCGAGAACAAAACGTTTGAGTGAACCCGAAAAAGTGGAAAGGACATTTTTGTGCACTACTGTATACCGTACATAATATCTCTATGGGTCATTCTCATAATCCTATATTGTACTGTATAAATGTTCCACTACAAACGTGATATACGTATTGTGGTTGTGTTGCTGCAGAAACTAGTGCGTTGTTTGTTGCCTTGTATTGGTCGTGTGTAGTCGTTGTTTTGTGTATCCACTGTACAAAGTTATGTCTACCTCAAGCTCTAGCACAGCTGATGTAGAACAACAAGCAGCAGACCTTTCCTCATCCACTACTCAATTAAAAACCGAGGCGGTTCCGATCAGCGAGGTTGAGTCTATAACAGGCAGCTCACAGAGAAAGCAGGTACGTCCACTTTCCTGTCAGATTTTAGAGATGGAGAGGTATAGGCCGTTTTAGAATCCCCACTCGGTTTTTGTTTTGTGCAAAAATTTTCGATTTTCTTAGATCCGTTCATCTCTAGCTACCTACAGCGTGTCCAAATTATGCATTCTTGATTCTTAATTACTGGGGGGTAATGTCGCTGTTAAAATCGGAGCATCAGTGCATAACGCATACTGCTTCCCCCGCAATTCAACAGCGAAACCAAGCTTAACCTGTCCAGGCTACAGTGGCGTATCCAGCGGGGTGTAGGGTGGGAACACCCCCGATCCGATCCGATGTGCAGGGGGACCTTACGGCCCTACGCTCAGACCTATGCGGTCCATTGCGCGCCCCCTCGTGGTTCGTCATCTCGGACGCTTCCCTTCTATCATTGCCAGCCACTCTAGCCATGCTGATGGGCGCCAGGCACTGACGTCATGGCGATGTCGGCTCCCAACGTCCGCTTTGTCCCCCCCTGGTGTGAGAGAGGCCCCCAGGCCTAGTCGGTTTCCGTGGACAACTCCTGACGTCATTGATCTTCTCCTCCAACGTGGCATGCTTTGGAGCGGCTTCGGTGCAATGGCAGATCCAGCCGGTTCCCATTTTACCTACTCGCTGTCATCAGCTTTCGGTGGCCTGGGTGGAGCTTTGTGCCGACGACCAACTCTTTGCGGCAAGAAACTTGCCGCGCCGAGCGGATGAGCGCACGACGTCGCGCACAGTGGCTTTGCGCCTAAGCCACTACACCAACTGTGCCGGCGTACACCCCCTTTGCGGTGGAGGTACAATGCAGTAGGAAGAGAAAGTCTGTCAAAAATAAGCGAAACTAATGAATTACGTACCAAAACTGTCTATTTTGTGCTCAGAATGCCTTTTAAATGCGTTTTTTGAGGGCTAAATTTTCAAAATTTTCTGGCCCTGGTCGGGCAAAAGCCCCACCAGGCCACTTTAAACTGCTAAAACTTGTAATTTCTGTAAATTTTAAGCCTGGAATGTGTTTTAAACGCGTTTTTGAAGGCAAACTTTCAAAATATTACACCCCTTCCGAAATCCTGGATACGCCAGTGCCAGACTAAGTTGGATTTCAGTTAGAGAAAGACCTGCCACTCATTCCTTTGAGAGGCACCAGCGAAGCCGACTCGGTCTGTTGCTGTCACGTGGCATTGGGCTTGTGGCTGTGGCTCTGTTTCGACGCGCTTCTCTGCATCATCTTGTTCTTGTGGTCTGCGTCGTTGATGGGCTGGAGGTACGGCTTCTACACAGCCGTTCCGCTCAACCACACCGACTACGGAGAAATCACCTACTGGCCGCATCAGTCCATCACTGCTTGGCTGTCGCTCTGGATGACAGTGTCCATCGGTGCCTTTCTGTCTGTTTTCGGCGGCTTCTGGGCTGTGTTGTGGCGGGACCGACTCATGTTGAGAGTGTTCATTTGGCGTTGTCTGCTGGTCAGTCTGTTGCTGGTGCTGTGCTGTCTGTTGGGAGTGGTTGTGGTGACCAGCTATGAGTACCGTAGTGGACTGTCCAACAGCACCTGTCTGTTCCTGGAGAAGGTGATTGTAGAAGAACACGAAGGGATTGTAAAAAGGCGGCCATGCTATTTCTGGAAAGTCGCTCTCGCCTTACTGGCCATACTCAACAACGGTTTCCTTGGTCTCCTGTTCCTGTGGGGCCTGTACGTCTCTCTCAAGGCGCGCTATTTCATTGATCAGGCAGCTCAGATCGAAGCTACTTACTACAAACACTGATCTACTCTTCTCTTCTGTACTTCAGGGTTCGTGCCCCTTTTGTAAAGAGCAAAATTGCCTTGCCTTTATTAAACGGTATTCTGAGGCTAAAATTTCCAGTTGCAGTAGCAGTAGACAGTCAGAAGTGCCATTTTCAAAAACAAGATGTGTGGGTGGCCAGCTGTTTTCAATTTTTTCCCTCACCGACCACCAAATTTCCTGACTTTTACCGGATCTTTTTAAAATTTCCTGTCTTTTCACGAACCGTCTATACTCTACTTGTGTACTCTGTTGTTGTGTTTGATTGCCTTCATGGTGGCGATTAAAGTAAAGCTATACTATGTGAATGATTTACCTTCTCACGCAGCCATGTACAGTAGGTATATTCAAACCAGTAATTTGCCCTGCAAAATTCTTGCTTGTTTTGAGTTGCAGCTTCGAAGTTCCTCTCGGACAGATCGAGACGCTCTCATTAGAGCCTTTCAATGGACTGCCCTGCCTACTAACAACCCTCCCATTTGCTGTCATCAGGTGCTTAGGCAGCTACGTTCGGTTCTTATTCTCGTGGACGCAATTTGAAGTGAAGTTGTTGTGTATAAGTCGTACGAATCTGCAAATAAGTAAAACTTCTGTGCTAACCAAATCATTCAAGTTTGGAATGATTTCCCAAATGAGATTGATAATTGTCGCACAGTCTCCAGTTTCCGTCAAAATAAATGTCCAAAACTTGGGCACCTCATGGGTAAGGCTTTATAGCTAGACTGCTGTAGCTCTGTCTGTAGGTGGACTTCTGTTCCTGAGCCCACCCACCAAAATGGCCGCAACCTCCAAATCAGTAGGCCCACCCCAAATTACTGTTGGGTTTTGAACCTGAACCTATTTTTAACCCCGGACTTTCCAACAGTGCCCCAAATTCTCAGGTTTTGACTACGCCAACCCCAACGCTTTACCAGCCCATGTATGCGTGTATGTACCTAGGAGATCTGGAATGGTTAAGTACACGGAAAAGCAGTTTATGACCAACTACAGTAACAGTAGTTTTGACGCAAGGAGAACAGGGCCAGAAAACACCATTACGTTTCTTTGAGACTACACAGCACGACTCAAATATCTTTGTTATATCTCCAAGAGCCTCGTAAATACTGAGGTGCAGGCAGAAGACTAGGACAAGGCTGTTGTCCTTGCATTTCGCAGATGCAATGTCGGTCGTAATCTGAGCCGAAGTTGGCCGGGTTGTGCACTTGCAACTCCTCCAAGCGCTCCAGTCTCAGCACCAATCTACATACAGTACATAAGAGTAAACTGACTTCCTTTTCGATCCAAACCAAAGCCACCTATAACTCACTCAGATTTTCCGAACACTTTCTTGACGCGTTCGTAGATTTCTTGACGTGACTTTGAGTCGATATCTATGATGATATCCGAACCGTCGTCTGAAGTTTTTGTAAGGAGAGAATATATTGAAAAAATTTTACTACTGTAGCTGCGATTTCTTGACGTGTACTAGGGAGTTTGGGGCTTATCCGCTAACTGAAAACGCCAACCGCCTGACCAGAAAATAGTTGGGCGTCGCTGGCCCCAGCCACAGTACAAGTACTGTCGGTACTAAACTGCAGTTATGCAATTCAAAAATAATTATCATAAATAGGTAGCGGCTCCAGTACTAACAAATTATTTTTTGCTTAAAATCTGCTTAAAAAGTCTTTTGCAACCTAATTTGGCGTTTCAGTTGTTGATTTTTAAGACAAGTCTGTGTTTTAGAAGCCGTTTGTGTCGTTTTTTTTGTTTGTTTTTAGTTCTCAAACGCTATTTGCGAGCTTAAATAGCCATTTTTAGCCTCTTTACAGAGAAAAACGTATTTCCAGGCAAAAAATATCGATAAATCGACTTTTCGATATCGGTATATCGTCGGAACCCTATGACATCATTCCTAAACATAAGGAAAAGGAAAGAAAGACAGGAAAGAATTGGGCGGCTCTTAAAACGTACTTAGAATGGCTTGCACATAAGGGACAGGAGTAAGATTCTGAAATTTAACCAATTGCACGTCAGGGTTCTTATATTGAATCTGCGCCCAGTGCCAGAACACGAATTCACTAAAAAGTACATGATCACAAGGCATAAAAAGCTACTCAACCGCTTAACTGTTTCACACACTCAGCGGATTTATCCATTAATCTGGTACAGTCAAAAGGAAACGAAACTTACTACGCGCAATCCTTATAAGGTCGGCGTCTGGAAAATCCGACTACCAAGACATCAATATTGTTTCTCAGAAAAATGTCGCCTTTCTCCAGATAGTTCAAGGTGCGCCTAACAGGCATCAATCCTTTCATAAAGGGCATGGTTGCGGTTTATGCAACAAACTGAAAATTCAGCATAGCATCAACAAACGTTCGTTAAACCATGTCCAAGTATGGAGTGACAAAACAGCCTACAAAAACAAGAGCCCAAATATCAGATCAAGATAATTTATCATTGTAACAACGGAGCTTTCAAAATCGATAGCACGGGGAATCGGAAAGGCATCGCAAGAACAAAACCAAAACAAGCAACAACCTATTTATTTGCTTTGGTTAGACAGTCAGGCACTTAACGCCGTTTATGGTACCGTCACCATAAATGGTACCGGTACCAATGCAAAGGTAGGGGTACCATATATGTGTCGGTACCATAAACGGCGTTAAGAGCCTGACTATTAGAGCAGAAAGATAGAGCAACCTAACTTGACCGACAACACCAAACCAACTACTAAAAAGTCTGTTGGTCAGAGCAACCCACACACAGTCTTCACGATAGCTGCCCACTTGACTACGTTGCCAGGCAGCTGGTCCATGTAGTCGGTTAGCTCGGCGCAAAGGAGAACGTCAGCCAAGGACAGTTTGTCGCCGGTCAAGAATCTGCTCTTTCCCAGGATGGCATTGGCTTCTTTGGCCACGTCCTTTCTGCGTTTCGAGTTGCTTATATGAAGGCTAGCTGCTTGATCCAGCCAAAAATCCAAGCGTGTAAAGGTGACCAAGTCTTGAGGGTCAGAGGGTGTGGGGTAGGTGCCGCTGAGAGAGCCCAACAAACGCCAAACAGCTCCGCGAGTGTAGACTGTGACTAAGGGGCCTGGATACAGCTGGAGACATGGAGCAAACGCCTCTGAAATACTGTCAGTTCCATTTTACTAGGTAATACAGTACGGCACTTAACGCCGTTTCTGGTACTACCAGCACCATATATAGTGCCGGTGCCATACATGGTACCGGTACCTAGGCTAGTGTCACCATATATGGCATCGGCCACAAACATGGTACCCTCACGTTCGGGAACTGTAATGGTAATGCCCCGACCCATGGCCATGGGTGACAGGACCATATAGGGTGCCACTAGCCTAGGTACCGGCACCATGTATGGTGCCAATACCATACATGTATGTAACAGAGGGTCTGCCCCCACCCAACTTAGGGCAGACCCCAGACAAGGGCTAGCATTTCGGCTGATGGGGGGGGGGTAGAATTTTCAATTCCTGAGGGGGGCTGAGGGGGGTTGGAGCGCCTGATGGGGGCTGAGGGGGTAGTAAGCCAAAAAGTCCGATTTTTGGCGAAAATCAGGGTTTTTGGCTTATTTTTCATTAAAATAAGTTAAAGTTAGCTATTCTGAGCTCATTTACGCCTATTCCAGGCATATTTTTATCATAATTTTCTATACAACATTCTTCCCAAAAATTCCTGATGGGGGGTAGCGGCCGGCTGATGGGGGCCAACCCCCCTCAGCCCCCCTTTGCCCATGTCTCGCAGACCCCCAATCCTCCTTCGGCGGATGACCTGTTACATGCATGGTCAATACCATAAACGGCGGTAAGTGCCAGACTGTAATATTGTTTAAGTGTCATTTTGTACCTACAGTGACAGTTGTTTGTATCATGCCTGGAAGCTATGGAACAAAGCAAACATAAATTTAGTTAAAATGGCGTTTGTAACTGATAACTATACAACCTAATACAAATCACTCGGTTGATTAGTTTGTCACACACAGACTGCTCTTGCCACCAAACTAAAAAGCCATGTAATAAAACCATAAAACTACACAGATGTTCCAAACAATACGATAACATTTCTTTTTGCCACTGTTTTCGCAAATCTAGACCAAATAAGCTGAAAGTTGTAATATATGTGCCAAAATTATTGGAATCTTATGCGTTAAAGTTTGGTGCACCAGACTTAGCCCAATCCTGAGTAATTCAAGAATTAAAAAATATTAAATTTAAAAACATATAGATAATGTGCTAAAAACGGAAACTGTTCCTTTCGCTGTCATCTCCACATACCTTCACCAACTGATCTGAAGCTTGTAGAATGTCTTCTAAAAGGCGGAGAATTTCATGTGTTAAAATTCCATCGATGTTCAGGTCATTTGGTGAAGATTTGCTTAAATAACAGCAAACTAAAATGTTTCGATTTTAAACCCACTATCCTGTTTTGAAATTAACAATTTCTTTGTTCGAATTCTTTAATTTGCTCAGGATTGGGTCAAGCCTGGTGTGGTGTACCAAGCTATAATACATAAAATTCACTGAATTTTGACACTTGTACCAAATTTCAGCTGATTTGGTCAAGATTTGCGCAAGCGGCAGCAAAAAGAAATGTTATCAGATTTTTGGGACACCCTGTACAGACATGGGCAAAGGGGAGCTGAGGGGAGTTGACCCCCTCTCCGTCAGCCGCTACCCCCGTCATGAAATTGTTGGAAGAATTTTGTATAGAAAGTTATGATAAAAGTATGCCTAGATTAGGTGTAAATGAGCTTAGAACAGCTTATTTTAACGAAAAACAAACCAAGAAACCTTGACTTTAGCCAAAATGGCACTTTTTGGCTTACCATCCCCTCAGACACCGCTTCAGACGCTCCCACCTCCCTCAGCCTCCTTAGGAATTAAAAATTCTGCCCCATCAGCCAAAATGCTAGCCGATGTCTGACTCTGTATCATAACAAACTAGCACAAAACTTGAAATCTACAACTACAATAAATTGCAAAATCTGCTTGAATCATTCTTAGTGGGTTCTTCTCCTTGAGCAACCTCATCTTTCTTCTTTTCTTCACAGCCCTCTGTTTCCACTTCACAGGAGGATGACGATTTCGGTTCTTCATTCTCTGTTGGCGCAGCATCAACAGATGGACTAGCTATAGCTACTGGCTGCTGATCAAGACCAAGAACAGTAAACTGATGGTGTTCACGCGTTTGTGAAATCTGTCTCAAAATATCATCCATTGAACATGGAGGCCCAGAGTCTCTGTTTTTGTAGGCACTTACAACCTTCCTGTGTTGATCTACTATTATATGACCTGAAGGAAACTGCAGGTATCTTATAATGCGGGGCACATACTATTAGTGGTCCATCTCTCAAGTTAAGGAGGTGAACCACTGGATCGATTAAGTGCATACATGTAACATGTCATCCGCCGATGGGGGGAGGGGATTGTGGGGGTCTGGCGCCGGCCGGGGGGGGGGGGTCTGAGCCAAAATTTTGGGAGGGGGTAGGGCACTAAAAAACGCTGAAAAATCGAAAAAAATCGCAATTTTTTGGGCTAAAAATCGCTAATTTAGGCTGAAATACAGCTAAAAAGTGCTGTTTCGCAGGCGATTTTGGCAATTTCTGTGTCTGAAATTCTAAAAAATTGCAAAAACTTGCTCAAAAATTTACTTGCCAGAAAAATCGGAGGGGGGTTGGCGAAATCGTCTCGGGGGGGGGCGTCCGGGGGTCTGGCCTAAGTCGGGTGGGGGCAGACCCCCCTGTTACATGTATGATTAAGTGAATTATACCGCCAAGTTGATAAACATTCTGCAACGAATCCTCCACAAACGTTGACATGTCCAAATTGTGCCCACTAATGGCAAGTTGTGTATGCTAAATTACCCTTATGTCTCTTTTCATATATCTTATTAGAATTAGCTAACCATGTGGATCCTATCCTAATAAAACTACAGATGGCACACACAATGACTGAGAAATACCAGTTTCACAAATTCAGCCACTTTGTCAGGCAAGACAGCAATTAATCAGAAACAAGGTATGGTCAAGGAACAGAAAGACACTAAAAGCCATTTCCGCTAGCTTTTTTGTCAGCTGGCGCCACTTGGTACCACCCTCCAAAATATTGACAACAGAGCACTTAAGAGCATAAAGCCTACACAGAGAGCTTCACAAATATGTACTATATGTTTGAGATCCTCTAATAAAATAGGAGTTCAAGGACACAGCAGAACAGTATGAGCCAAAATTTGCTTAAAGAACCTCGCTAAACAGGATGCAAACACTGGAGAAGTATTACATAATCAATCTCCCATGGCATTAGACTAATGTGTCCATTTCTGGTTTGCACATAAGTCGGCACATCATGGGACAAACTCACAATAGAGAGCAGCTGCAATTGGATTGTTTGCTAGAAACCCCGGAGCTTGAACTATCTTTCTCAACTTCAATTTCATCACCACCAGCACCATCTTTCAGATTTAATGCAGTGACCTGTCTAAGCAACACATCTACTGATGGTCGGTCAAAAACTGTCTTGCTTCGGTAGAGAAATCGAACCTTCCCTTGTTTGTCAACTATCACACTACCTTGAAAACCATTTTTAAGAAGGCAGTGCAAAATAAAGAAGTCAACCTCCAAGCTGATAGAAGTCTTGGATGGCATCATCCACCATTGCAGGATTACTGTTTACATCAATACCCTGCATAATCATGCCTGCCATTATGTGAATCAATTTGGTGCCTCCCATCTCATATACTGATCGAGTAAACTGAAGCTGATTAACAAATTCACCATACAGGTCAGCTGCCATAGGTAATCTGTAATGTATACATCAGTTTGCACAAAGTATAAGGGATATTAAAACAACTACTGTAAGCCAGCCAGTTTTAACCATTTTGCGCCACCATCTGCAGTTCCCTTACACATTACAAGAAAAGAGCAGTGTTGCCTCTTGAACAAGCTCTCACTCTGACAAACTTCCATTACATGCTGCAGTCATGGAGGTCACCTAAACTTCTGCCCTAATTAAGATGAGACAATGCAAGGACAATACCCATAGAAACGTAGCAAGGTGACCAGAGTGAACGAGTTCTGCAGGAATCTAGTGAAAGGTTGTTCTTTCAAACTGTTGCAACAAACCAGTCGTTTAGAGCCTACAAAAACAACCTATTCCAACTATAAAAAGAACCATCACTTGTAAAATGACATACCAACATCAATGCCTAGTAAAGTACTTTCATCAGCTACCTCCCCTAACACTTCTCGATTTAAAGCAGCATCGATCTTAACAAGGAGACCATCCCACGTTTCCTCAAGGTATAGAAACTTCTCCAAGCAATCATGTAAGCCTGAACAGAAGCAATGCACAAATAGAGATGCGCATTTTTTTAAACCTGGGTTTCCAAAACTCTCTTGCAGCCAGCAGTACAACTCCTGTTTGTTAGTAGATCCAGTAGCTTGGTATGCATTCACATACGCCGGAACAAACTGCTTTGCCAACATCTTACCCTTGAAATGCACTTCAAACAACTTCAGTGGATCAAGTGTAGCTTCAGCGTCTGTGATTTCATTTAACTTCAGTTCTAATGCTTCCACCACACTGCGAAAAGCCTGAACTGGGTCCCTCTGTGTGGGTGCTTCTGAGCTTTCAGTAACTTCATTTTCTTGACAATGGTTTTCTTCACCTTCTTCATCTTCTTTAATATCCGCTAAGGTATCCATATGCTGTTGCCTTGCTTGACACGCACGTGTGGAAAGTTAATAATGAAGGAGATAGCAGGTGCACCTCCAAGCAATTAGCAAGACAAGCCGAAACTCATTTATTCTCAAGCGCTAATATGCACAATCAGGGCCTGGAGAAATGTGTAGTTAAGTCAAATCACTTCAATAAGAACACCAGTGACAACGTTCTATCAGAACAAAGCAATGTAAGGTGCAGGCAGTAAGATGGCAAAATTCGCAGACTGGCCGAACGGCCAAATGGGTTTGTCCAGCGCATGGCTTTTCTAAGAGGAACAGGCCATTGAACAGGCCATTAGTTTACGCACAGTCAAAGCGCAACCAGCAAAAAAATGTCATGTATGTATATTGTGCTATGATAATTGTTTTAAATTGTTGTGTAAATTGTGTAAATAATGTTACTGTCATGTAATTACTGTTGTTGTAATTGTGCTGCAGTAAAAAACATTGTGCGCAAATCGGTTGTGCGCAATTTGGTGTGCCCGCGATCCATGTGCGCAAATCGGTTGTGAGCAAGTTGGTAGTTCCTTTGGCACCGATACAAAAAAGGTGTTTTGTACTAGGCACGTACAGTATCTAGGTGTTCGGTCAAAGCGTTCTTGTAGGCAGAGCAGATAAGCTTATTCTGTGCCCCACCTAGAAGCTACCATTCAAGTCCTTGACAGACGCTTCGAGAACGAGTTTCGCAAGCATCAACCAGTGCTGGATTTGGGCATTGGCAACCCCAAACCGTTCCCTCTATTGCCAACAATTGAAGATGAGTAGTTATTTTTGTCCTCCTTACCACACTCGTCTTCAAGCTGTTTGTGATGTCAATCGAAGGAACACCCCTTATTGAGCTTTTGAGCATAAACTCACAATAAAATGCTCTGCTTTGATTTCTTCCGATTATGCTTGGTTTATGTTTCCCTGGGGAAGGGGGCAATCATAGTTTCGCACCTTTTATACTGCAAAAAGAGCAACTAACTAACTAACCTTCCTTGAAAATCACAGTCAGTCGGTTCTTGGTAGACTGGTCGGAGAGACGCTCCAAATCACTAAGATCAATGGCGTATTCAGCTGCGCTGTTGTGCTTGTGCGCTTGCAAAGAAACGGCTCCCCAGCGTTCTCTCAGCAACCAAAGAACAGTGGCCACAAAGGAGTATTTCTCTGAGGGATGCAACACAAGAACCGCCTCCAACGCTTCCTAAACAAGCACAATGACAACATAACTACTGTGTCAAACGCCGGCACAGTTGGTGTAGTGGTTTAGGCGGCAAAGCCAATATGCGCTCATCCACTGGCAGGGCAAGTTTCTTGCCCCATAAAGTTGGAGGTCGGCACAAAGCCCAACCCAGGCCACCGAAAGGTACATGGGAACCGACTGGAGCTAAGCACCTAAAGCTACAATAGCAACCACACGTGTTGGGACAAACAGGAACGGGGACAGCTACACTGAGACCCGCCCAGACTGACACCGAGCATGTGTTTAGGCTAGTAGCGAAGGAAGGGCAGGATGTGGGTGTGTGTGTGTGGCCTAACGCAGGGGCTACGACCCCGTCTGGACAATCCATCCATCCATCCATCCATTCAATGTGTCAAACAGTATTAGCAATTCAATTCTTATTACCATTTTTGGGAGGTGGTCAGAAAACTGCAACAAATCGATTGATCCAACGTCGACTACGGGTGGTGCCGGTTCAGACTTTGGTTCGGCTTTTCTGGCCTTTTTAGGTGAAACAGTCTTCTTCCTAGCCGCGATCAAATCGTCCAATGTGGAGCTGAATAAAATATTTCAGCTTTAAATACGAACGAGTATGTAATACGAACTTGAGCGCTTTTAAACGATCAATCGAGCTTGTCTGCTGTCTTTCCAACGCACTGATTTCTTCATCCCTTTCGTCCATTGAGGGGGCATCGGACGGTAGCCCATTCGCCACAGGGCCACAGAGCTAAATAGCATCTTTCAATTTTATGCATTCAATGTTCACGGTCACATCAACGTACCATAGAATTACAGTCGGTCCAATTACTTGTTATCTGGACTGGACAACTTGGGACCGGCCAAGGGACCGTGCAAAAATGACGTACCCATAAGGGTGGTCGTCAAATCATTACTTAACATCGTTTGTAAAAGTGGGCATCATATGTTTACACATGGTTGTCGCACAGTTGTTAAAAAAAACTTTTGTTTTTAAAAATTTCGAAAAAAATATTCTTTCTTCAAAATCGTCTTAAAGGGGTCTAGCGTGCTAGTACAGGTACTTACAACAAATTTTCCAATTTTGCACCTGAAGTCAGTTAAGAAACTTGTTTGAAAACGCCAAAACATGTCTAAACACTGCCTACCAATGCAGAACTTCACCGAAAATTGTCTTTAGAGGCATTTCTAGGTGAATCCTAATTAAGCATTTCTTAAGCAGTCGCTGTTAGGCTCAGTGCAAAAGAAGTATTATGCAGGTTGCGTTGCAGGATAAAATGTTGGCTGCTTCGAAAGAATTTACAAAAAATTGCATGTATGTACGTGAATTTTCCAACTTTTTGCCTTAATTTTCATATGCATATTACATGAGTCTTCAAAAAAGTTTTTTTTTAAAAAATAGGTTTTTTGTTAATTTTTGACCCTAACAACTGTGGGTGGTCGGCAACAAAGCACGTGGCAATACCATTAACTATACTAAAGATTCATAGTGAGGCATGCCATATGCCTGAATTGAATGCCGACGCCCGTGTGAACATGTTCTTCGCGAGATTGCCCCATATTTATAGACAACGCCATTTATATACAGTATAGATAAAAAAATGTCCCATCGCTTTTTCGGCCTTCACTCAAACGTTTCGCTCACGGTCACTTCTTTACCGATTTGGCTAAATATTCTACAAGTTTAGTGCCAAAATTCCGACTCATACTGGTTTTATGACCTGAAAACTACGAATAAGGGTGGTTAACGCAAATATATTTTTTTCGGCAATACAAGGAGTACAGGCCTGAAACTTGCAGGAATGATTGGTGTTGCTACTGGGCATAACGTACTAAGCGGGCAGCCCTGTAACTCAAAGGGCACTAAAATTGGGGAATTCCCCAAATCGGCAGGCCCACCCCCAAATTTTCGGATTTTGACTACCCCAACCCATTTTTCCGGCCCATGTATGGGTAAGGGCCCAAATTTTCTAATTATCCAAAAAACGTTGCAAAATTTCTCAAAAAAATTCGCCAAAATTTTCAATGGGGCGGGGCGGCTGGATAACGAGGGGTATGGTCGGCGTACATGTACGCGGGGGTTACCCCTAGCTATAAAGGCCAAACCCCCCTCACCTCCAACCCGAGATAGTTTAGAGACCTAAAAATTACAAACAATACTAAGAGCGGCTGCAGTACTAAGAAACGGGCTCAGACAGAAATCACTATTTTTAGCTAAAAATTCGCTTGAAAAGCCTTTGGAAACCTAATTTGGTTTCCGCTGCAGATATTTAAGAGCAATCGGTGCTTTGGAAGCCGTTTTTATCGTTCTAGACGACTGCCATGCCAAAACAACCGGAAAGCGGTCGTTATTTATTGAGGATAAAACTCGAATTCTCACCCTGTCTTGAATGTTTTTGAGCTTGTACATGACGTCTTTCGGAACCACGACATCGTCCCTGTCGTCAACCACTGGCTTTAGTTTGTACATGGAGACAACACACCGCTAGCTAACTCAAACAAGTCAAACAATGCAACAAAACAAGCAGAGAGAAAGAAAGAGCCAAAGGCACCAGACCAATCACTGCCCCTTTTTTGGACTTGCGCGTATATATCCACATATTATCCGCCACCGTGGCGGATAATTCAAGTGATCGTGTACGTGGCCCTTTGCCCCGTGGCCAGTCACCCCCGCTCCGCACACACGACTGTGACTTAATTAATCGCATAATAATAGTTTATTTTGCGTTCTTTTTGTTTCTTTGCTGAGTTCGTCCTGTTTGTATTTCAGATAAAGCGATTATATTCGTTCTTAGTCAAGTCTCCTTACTATGGTTATTTATCGCATGCATACAAACAGCGTAATGCTATGTATGTGCTCTCTCCACCTCAGCTCTCCTGCCCGTTATGTTATGTAGCTATTTCGTTTCTTGCCCTGCTTTAGTCTTAGTACCTAGCGGGATACACCCAACGTTAGGCTTCATATCAATTGCTTTCTGCTTACACTCACTTCGACCGTTTTCGAACCTACGAATGACAGCACTTGCAGGTATCAGGCAAGCTGAGTGTGACGCACAAGGCAGAGTAAATTTGCCGTGGTAACGACATAACGTTCCTTAACCGATGAAACGACTGGTGTGCTACTGTATTCTTCGAAACATATTTTATAGGCCAGCACACAACCAAGAATATTTCGGATAATCGATTCAACAAAGAAAAACATTGCACAGTTCAAATAATCACGATAGAGCACAGCTAGAGACCTGCACGGGCCGGGCCTGGTCGCCCTACAGAGGATTATTAGAGGATTTCAGCCGGGCCGAGCCACAAAAATTGCATTTTCATAAGGGCCGGGTCCGGGCCACAAAAATTGTATTTGCGGACAGGCCGGACCGTCAAAAAGGCGGCCCGTGCAGGTCTCTAAGCACAGCACAGCTAAACTCAGAGTAAGCGAAAACCTATTGATGACTTAGTGTTGCACAGGAGTAATTCACCTGCTTCATGGCCACTAATAGGGCGAGAAAAAACGCAAAGCATAGCTACAGTACCAAAAATGACCGGAACAACTAAGAAAGGGCAGAGTTCTACTACTGATACAGCGACAGCACAACTAACAACAGCACGCTACAATAACTGAAGAAACAGAAATAGAAAGTACAGTCACTGTACTACAGTGTAAGTTCAGTCTAGTTTTGGTTGTATCTCAGGCATCGGGAATGATTCACGCTCGCGTTTGTCTTTCCGGCCATCACTAAAAATGACTTGCTGGTAATGGTAGCGTGCAAGAAAATCTATAGATACTGTTTAGCTGTTTTACAGACCTCAGAACAGGTGTGTTTGTGGGTTCGAAACCTGTCGAAGCGATGGGAAGTAGTCGACACAAAGCCCAACCCAGGCCATCGAAAGTCAGCAATGGCAAGTAGATAAATGGGAACCAAACCTTAGCTGTCTTGCACACACCAACAGAAAAGGGGAGGGTTGTTGTTAAGGAGGCTGCCGGACCTTGTGTCTCTTTCTGCTCTATAGCAGCTGGCTACTTCTAGTCCGAAAGGACAAAAAGTTGCAACAACAACCTCTGTTTCCCATTATAATCGGTTTGTTTCTGATTGTCGTGTCCCGATTTCATATTAATTTAATCTAGCTACCGATATTTATGCACTTATTCGATTCTAGCACAAGTACAATTCACACTAAAACATCTGCATACCATGTGGCATCTTCATTTCTGTTACTCAATGGAGGCCGACTGTTTGAAGTTTCGATTGAGTCATTTGCAGTGCCTGCTTTAGTTGTCTTTGGACAGTGGCTGTAATTTTAGTGCTTTAAATACACCTTTTACAGTCAGGCACTTAACGCCGTTTATGGTACCGACACCATATACTGTAATGTGCCGGTACCACATATGGTACCGGTACCTAGGGTAGTGCAGTGGTACTATATATGGTACCGGCGCCATATATGGTATCCCTACCTTCGCATTTGTACCGGTAACGATGGTACCACTCTGTTCAGATTTCGTACCATATATGGTACCGGCACCCATGGCCATGGGTAGGGTTACCACATATGGTACCACCACAGTCGCCGAACGTAGGGGCACCATATATGGTAGGTGCCGGTACCATATATGGTGTCGGTACAATAAACGGCGTTAAGTGCCTGACTGTTTTATATCAGTTAATATTTCTTTATGTACCTGCACACGAAATCATTCTCAGATACAGTTGTGACGCAGGAAACATGAAACCAGGTATCACAGTTGGAGCACTGAATCCAATCTACTGTAGCTGAAGTGCCCTGGTCATCTTCTCGCAGACATTTAGAGCACCGGAAGGCCGTTTCGCACTGATTCTAACTGCTCTCTGCGCTGTACTCGGGTTAGTCCAGGCTTTCGGTGCTTACGCCGAGGCGCGAACATCCTGCTTTGCGGCTGGTAGTGCTGGTTCATGCTGGAAAATTTTAGTCGCTCTTGCCCTTTCTTGCTTGCAGCGCAATAATTTATTGTGCTGCGGATTTGATTGTGGCGGATATTCCGGAAGCGTTGAATTTTGAATTATCCGCCACGGTAGCGGATAATACGCGCAAGTTTTTTGGCTGCGGTCTAACCCCGCCGCAGCGGGCGGCGGCAAATTCAAACCAACCCGATGCTTCCACTTGGCTAATTGCGTCTTCAACTGCAATAGATTTTTCCTGACTTTGTGGCTTTTGCTCACACAATTTACTAACTACAAGTGGATTACGCCAGAAGTCCAGAAATCCTTTATCCTATTAGATCTCTGGCCGACTTTTTACACTTTCTTTACCTATCCAAATGGACAAGCAAATTTTACTGATCTAAAACAAAAGACTAAGCGCGGGCTTCGGCTAAGAAGGCAAGTTCTAGATCTTCATGTAACGGCTAAACAGTTGGAATACAACAAAGCCGTGGCCAATGGAGCAATACCATATATGGTACCGGCACTAAATATGGTACCTCTTCGAATAAGTGGAGTGCTGGTGCCACCACAGGACCCGAACGTGGGGGTACCATATACGGTACCACTACCCTACCGGCACCTTATATGGAGTCGGTACCATAAACGGCGTTAAATGCCTCACTGTATTACAGGCTAACTCGCAATCCAGCCATAAATCACATGTCATCTATTCAGAACGGAACAGAAAGTGCTGACTACAGAAGAAAAATTGCATTAGTGGTGTGGCCAGAATCGAACTCACAGTCACATACGTACCAGTACATTATGGTGAACAAGTACATAACGTGTACAATGTATGCAATACACTATATTTTGTCATTCGCTACACCCCAAAGTGCCGGTTGCGGACATCCTTGTGGATTCGACAGCCGAATCTCTTGGTGCTCACAACTGCAGAGCAGCCACTAACAGAAAGTTGATCTGCCGAACTGTTTGCGCGGTCACATGTATAGCGGCGCTGTTTCATCGAAGACAGCAATGCAAAACTCAAAACCTTGCACTCGAAACCGATTTCTTGAAGTCCGGTCGTGAGCTGATCGCTGAGCTCATTTTTAAAACGGTGAACGCAGAACGTTGGTTTCTCGATCAACACGAAACGTCAGAAAAGCGCTTGCAATAGGGAAGTGCAAGTCTTGCACAACCACACCAAGCAACAGAAAAACGTTAAAGGTGAACTGAACAGAGACAGAACAGATAGGTGGAGCACAGGCATACATGTGTCTCAGGCGGCGTGGGGGAGGGGGTTTTCGTCAGGTGGGGGGGGGGGTCGAGGGGGGTTTCGCCCAGGGGGTTCAAAATTTCAAAAAGCTCCAAACCGCCTGGAAATGCTTTATTAGGACGTTTTTTCCAATAAGGAGGCTAAAAATAGCTATTTTAAACTGGCAAATAGCGTTTTAGAGCTAAAACAATCAAAAAATCGATAAATAGGCTTTCAGAAACACCGATTTCTCATAAACATCAGCAGTGGAAACGCCAAATTCGGTTTTCAAAGGCTTTTCAAGCTAATTTTAAGCTAAAAATTAGCTAAAATTATTGGTTATTTCTGAGCCAGTTCGTTAACAGGAGCCGCTATTAGTACTTGCGTTTTTGGGTATGGGGGCTCTAAAATTTCTCGGGGGGTTGGCCTTTCTTGCTAGGGGTAACCCCAACCGAAACCCCCTTATTACATGTATGAGAACAGGGAGACCCATATACAGCGAGCAAAAACAGCGCCGCGGCAGCACGTTCGTTTAAATTAAATTTGCCGCCGCCCACTGCGCGATTCTGTCGCAGCCAGAAAAAGGGCAGTGATTGGTCCCGTGCACAATTGAGTTTCACTACTCTTTCAAGGATTACAAAACTACTGGACAACTCACTCGCTACATTACGGCGGCGCGGGCACACACGAGAGGCCGAAGCGCGGGCACACACGAGAGGCCGAAGTGAAGCCGGTGTTCCGTTAAATAATCCTACTGTTAAAAAAATCCTATGAAAGCTGCGACATTGTCTAATCGGTAGTGAGCATGCTGATGTGTTTGGCGTTGCGTGTGTAGTTGCGTTAGTTAGCAAATACACACCAATTGTTGTATGGTCTACCGCCGTAGCCTACCATAACTGTGTACACGCCAGACACTGTATTGTAGCGCCGTGTGATTAGTTGCCCGCTCGCCCATTGTTCTCTAGAACATTCTATCACTCTCTCCGTCTGACTACCTGGTGAGCGGTAGTGTCTACATTCTCCTGTTTATTAATTATTTGTTGGAGGTAAAAGTTGTTGTTGATCAGCTGCCACAAAAAGCAACAGCTACTACCGCGACCACAGAGGAAACCAACAATAAATCAACTGGCGATCAACGGTGAGATTCGGCAATCGCGGAGGAAGGACGAGGAAGGACGATTTCGCAAGGAGCGACTCTTGGCTATCGATGACGGTGATCGTGTACTGACCGGTACATATCGCCGCCTAACGCTACAACTACACTGTTTTTACTCACAACTTCCCAGATGACGGCTAGTCTAATCGAGACACGAGAGCCAAGTCGGGTCGTTGAGTCGTCACTGCTTTCTATGTTTCGGCGCGTGGACCTGCCTACACACATCATCGACTACAAAGGAGTCCGTACCTGCGACTGCCGCTTGTCAGATATCGGGAACCTGACTTGCGGGGAGGTCGTCTACGTGTCAAACGATCAGCAATCATCTACCGCCAACCGCGATGTCTACTAAGCGACTACACATCCCAGCACCACAGACCTACTGGCAAACAATGGACGATCAGCCTCCTCTTCGATGGCCGCTCTGGGAGCGACTATTTTCGGCATTCCTAACCGGACTGGACGCCACCAGGGACAACACGGCGAAACTGATGGACAAGGAAAAGAATGACTTTCTTCTTTCGTTTTTGGGGACTGCCGCGCTTCCCCAATTCGCCAGCCACCCGGTTTTCAATGCCGACCCAGACGCCAGCTTTGAGGAATTCCTGGCAGCCACCAGGGAGACGTTCTACAGGCCGGTCAATCCAGTGAGGGCACTCTTCAACTTCATGCAGCACTCCCAAGGATCTACAGAGTCGGTAACTGATTACCTATGTGTACTCAGGACTTTCATTCAGCAGTGCTCGTTTCCTGTCGACCAGGGAACCAGACGCATCGAGGAGTGGACTCTGATCGACTACCTACTCGCGATCCAGATGGTGCGTGGACTACACAGTTGTGAGACGCAGGAGAAACTACTCGCCCAGGAGGAGGTGAATTTAACAAAATTCACACAACTCGCGTTGTCCGATGAGAGTGCCAAAAAGGATGCTGCTAAGATGGCACCCAGGTCATCGCAGATCAGCGCTACCTCACATCATCGGTACAATCGGGGCAAGGGACCTAGCTCTGCGCAGCACATAGGACCCCGACCTACGCCGGTACGCCTCAGTACCTCAGCCAACCGTCAGACAACCAGCAAGAGAGCCTGCCGGCATTGTGGAGATCCATCACATGCGGACAGCAAGGATTCCAGATGCCACGCCAGAGGCCAAACCTGCAGCAACTGTGGCAAACAGGGACACTTCCAGCGAGTGTGTAGGAGCAACCCGTGCTCCACCTCGCGCCCTACCGCCAAACAACAGTGTCGGACCACTCACCAGGTGCGCAGCAATCACAAAAAGGGCCGGAAGAGTGTGAATGTCGTGCACACTCAACCACCTTATTGTGAGGTCTACATCGCCTCTACCGACGATGCTCCTGCCGAACCACTGCGCCTGATGGTCGACACAGGCTCGGATGTCACTGGTATCACTCGGGACGAGTTCCATAAGTACTTTCGAGCAACGAGACTGCAGACGGCCAACCCTATCCTCAACTTCGATCAGTTGGAAGTGCCTATCGAGGGACAATTTCCTGCTCAACTTTCCTTCCAAGGATGGACTGCCAACGATGGTGTTGCCACCAGCAGCGCGCCACCAGCAGACATCTCTGACATCTCTACCCCTATGCTACCAGCTAGGGATACCGGGACATGGGAGAAAGCAGGATTGCTGCCACTGCTACACAGCTTTCCTAAGCTCACCAGCGCAGACATCGGCACTTTCCCGGGATTCAAGCACCGAATCAGACTGAAACCTGATGCCAGGGTACCACCTGCTCAACCGGTTCGCTCCATTCCTCTGCGCTTCAGACAGCTAGCGGAGAAGGCAGTCAAGGAAATAGAGGCACAAGGCATTTGGGAGAAGGTCGCGCACTCAGACTATGTGCATGGAATGGTCATTGTGGCGAAAGCAGATGATCCAAGCGCAGTACGCATCACTTCCGACCTGTCTCTGCTCAACAAGAACGTGGATCCAGTCCTGTTTCCACTACCCAACATCCAGGATTTGCTGTACATGCATCTTGCTGCTGCTACAGTGTTCAGCAAAATAGACCTGCGAAAGGCCTGTTTCAACATCGAGCTTGATGATGAGTCTCAGCTGCTGATGACTACAGCAACACCCTGGGGCTACTATGCTTATCGGAAGCTGCCCATGGGACTCAAGGATTCCGCAGCTGTCTTCCAGAAGCTGGTTCACGAAACGCTTGCTGGAATTCCTGGATGTCAGCCCTACATAGACGATATCATTGTCTATGGCAAGAAACATGAGGACCACGACCGCACTCTATGGCTAGTTCTACAGAAGTTGGATGAAAAGAACCTCCAACTGAACCTCAGCAAGTGCACTGTCACCTCACCCAGCATTTCGTTTCTGGGCCATGTGATTGCCAATGGATGGGTCAGCCTGGATCGGCACACAAGTTGGACTCGATTCACAACATGGAACGACCACAGAACAAGCTGGACGTGCAGAGTTTTTTGGGTGCGATCAACTACCTGAGCAAGTTCGTTCCTTGCCTGACCGACACCTCAGAACCACTTCGTGTGCTCACCCAAGCAGACACAAAATTCAAGTGGGAGCAGCTGGAGCAAGCTGCTTTCGATCGACTCAAATCTCTGATTTGCAACCATGGAGGGCTGAAACTGAAGATGTTCGACCCAGAGAAACCCACCATCGTTACTACAGACGCCTCTGCTTACGGTATCGGGGGAATGCTGTCTCAGATGCACTGCGGCCAGGAATACATAGTGGGATTCGGACACCACATGTTGGACCCCACCAAACGGTGTTGGGACACCACAGAGAGGGAAGCGTTCGCTGCCATGTTCTTCTGTGAACACTGGGAGAAGTATCTACTTGTCAGTCAGTTCACACTGCGCACGGACCACCAAGCTCTGCAAGCTCTGCTGCATCGACAGACCAACCAACAGCATTCTCAAAAGTTCGAGCGTTGGGTGCATTGCCTCAACGTTTTTGATTACTCGGTCGAATTCGTGGCGGGACGCAAAAACTACATGGCAGATGCATTGTCAAGGCTGCAGAAGGTGCCGGACGTGCCTAGAGTCTGCAGTACTACTCAGAGGGGATTTTCGATCGAGAAAATCGCTAAGGCTGCGGACCAGGACCCTCAGCTGCAACTAGTGAAGCTTTTCTGCACCACAGGCTGGCCAGTTAAGCCTAAGCTGCCACCTCAACTCCAGTCAACAGTATTCTACACTCTACGTGACAACCTCTTGCTGTAGCATGGACACGTTGTCAGAGACAAAAGCCAGATTCTGGTTCCGACCTCGCTACGACCAGATCTGCTATCCATGGCTCACGAAGGACATCTGGGCTTCGTTGCGTTCAAACGGAAGCTTAGAGAGACCTAATGGTGGCCGGGAATGGCTACAGAGGCTGAGCGTTTCGTCAGGAACTGTGGCAACTGTCTCAACTCGGCCAAGTCAGCACCCAAGCTGCACCTGCAGGGCCAGCATCTGTACACACCGAAGGAGCCGTGGGAGGAACTCTCCATCAACATCACAGGGCCATTCGACAACGCCCCTGCTCATCAGAAGAATATCGTTGTGTTCGTGGACAACTACTCTAAGTTCCCAGAGATTCTGTGCATGAAGGACACCACTTCTGGCAGAATCATCCGCTGGCTAAAGGAGATTTTCGCGAGGTTTGGCAACCCCACCAAACTAATCTCTGATAATGGCCCGCAGTTCATCAGCGACGAGTTTCGAAACTTCCTGACTGAACAGGACATCATCCACGAGACAACACCAGTCTACACTCCCCAGCAGAACGCGTTCGTTGAGGTTTTCAACAGATTCATCAAACACCACATTCAGATGTTCAGCGCTAGTCTACCGTGGGAAGAAGGCCTGCAACGATCGCTAGCACACTTCCGCGCTACACCTCGAGAGGGCCAGGAACTCAGCCCTGCGCAGAAGTTCTTCGGACGCCAACCTCGTTTGGGCTGGGAAGTCTACCGACAACCCCACAAAACAGCTCAAAAAGAGGAAGGAGGGGAGGACATGCAGTCGCGGCAGAGACAACAGCAGTCAAACCAGAGTGCTACTAGCAGCTCAGGACCAACGTTCACTGTTGGGCAGAAGGTGCGCACTAAACGGCCTCACACGCCCGAAGGACTGAGTCCCTGGAGCAACAAAGTACTAACGGTTGTGAAGGTGCTCGGCAAATACAACTACTTGCTGTTGGACAAGCAGAAGTGGAACGGGCGCAACCTGCAACGCGTTGCCGACCGGCCGGGACCGACTGTCTATGAAGCTGAGGCCACCGCGCCAGAACCAGCTCAGCCACGACCAGAACGGCGACACCACCCGCAGCGGAATCGTCAACCGCCAGACCGTCTAGGGGACTGGCACTACTACTAACCGACGCTTCCGCTTCAAGAAGAAAGAAGGTGGTTGATGTGTTTGGCGTTGCGTGTGTAGTTGCGTTAGTTAGCAAATACACACCAATTGCTGTATGGTCTACCGCCGTAGCCTACCATAACTGTGTACGCGCCAGACACTGTATTGTAGCGCCGTGTGATTAGTTGCCCGCTCGCCCATTGTTCTCTAGAACATTCTATCACTCTCTCCGTCTGACTACCTGGCGAGCGGTCGTGTCTGCATTCTCCTGTTTATTAATTATTTGTTGGAGGTAAAGGTTGTTGTTGATCGGCTGCCACAAAAAGCAACAGCTACTACCGCGACCACAGAGGAAACCAACAATAAATCACATGCGGAAATGGAATAGGCACGCGCAAAAAAAAGCAAGTACGTACGATAGGTGCTGTTTAGCAGGTCCAAAATTATCATACAGCTCATCTTTACGCCTGCATCGGAATCAGACTGTGAGATCGATGACAATGATTTAGACAGTCGAGTTGAGCAACTGCAGAAGCTTCGAAGCAGAAGAAGCAAGAGCAGGCATTGTACAAAGCTTACTTCGACGCCAAGCATGAAGCCCCAAAGTTTTTTGTTGTTGTAACTTTTTGTCCTTTTTGGACTAGGCCAACTGCTATAGAGAAGGAAGAGACAGAAGATCAGGCAGCCTTCTTGACAACAACCCTCCACTTTTGCAGTCGGTGTGTGCAAGACAGGTATAGTGGTCCCCATTTATCTACTTGGCCATTGCTGACTTACGACTTGAATGACCTGAAAGTTCAAAGTGGGAGAATTTGTCCGCGTCAGGAATCAGCGCCAGAAAACCCGACAGGGTGGCCGGATGGAGTACGTCTCGCTCGAGCTGTTCGAAAGGAACTTCGAAGCTGCAACTCAAAACAAGCAAAAGTTTGCAGGGCAAATTACTGTGAAAATACCTACTGTACATGGCTGCGTGAGAAGGTAAGTCATTCACATAGCATAGCTTTACTTAACCGCCACCATTAAGGCAAGCAAACACAACAACGGAGTACACAAGTAGAGTATAGAGGGTTCGTGAAAAGACAGGAAATTTAAAAAAAAATCAGGGAAAAGTCAGGAAATTTGGTGGTCGATGAGGGAAAAATTTGAAAACAGCTCGCCACCCACACATCTTGTTTTTGAAAATGGCACTTCTGACTTTCTAATACTACTGCAACTGGAAATTTTAGCCTCAGAATACCGTTTAATAAAGGTCACGCAATTTTGCACTGTAAAAGGGGCACGAACCCTGATGTAGTACAGAAGATTAGAGTGGATCAGTGTTTGTAGTAAGTAGCTTCGATCTGAGCTGCCTGATCAATGAAATAACGGGCCTTGAGAGAGACGTAGAGACCCCACAGGAACAGGAGACCAAGGAAGCCGTTGTTGAGCATGGCTAGTAAGGCGAGAGCGACTTTCCAGAAATAGCACGGCCGCCTTTTTACAATGCCTTCGTGTTCTTCTACAATCACCTTCTCCAGGAACAGACAGGTGCTGTTGGACAGGCCACTACGGTACTCATAGCTGGTGACCACAACCACTCCCAACAGACAGCACAGCACCAGCAAGAGACTGACCAGCAAACAACGCCAAATGAACACTCTCAACATGAGCCGGTCCCGCCACAGCACAGCCCAGAAGCCGCCGAAAACAGACAGAAAGGCACCGATCGACACCGTCATCCACAGAGACAGCCAAGCAGTGATGGACTGATGCGGCCAGTAGGTGATCTCTCCATAGTCGGTGTGGTTGAGCGGAACGGCAGCGTTGAAACCGTACCTCCAGCCCAGCAACGACGCAGACCACAAGAACAAGACGATGCAGAGAAGCGCGTCAAAACAGAGCCACAGCCACAAGCCCAATGCCACGTGACAGCAACAGACCGAGTCGGCTTCGCTGGTGCCTCTCAAAGGAATGAGTGGCAGGTCTTTCTCCAACTGAAATCCACTACAAGAATGCATAATTTGGGACACGCTGTAGGTAGCTAGAGATGAACGGATCTAAGAAAATCGAAAACTTTTGCACAAAACAGAAACCGAGTGAATTCTGAACGGCCTATACCTCTGCATCTCTAAAACCTGACAGGAAAGTGGACGTACCTGCTTTCTCTGTGAGCTGCCTGTTATAGACTCAACCTCGCTGATCGGAACCGCCTCGGTTTCTAATTGAGTAGTGGATGAGGAAAGGTCTGCTGCTTGTTGTTCTACATCAGCTGTGCTAGAGCTTGAGGTAGACATAACTTTGTACAGTGGATACCAAAAACAACGACTACACACGACCAATACAAGGCAACAAACAACGCACTAGTTTCTGCAGCAACACAACCACAATACGTATATCACGTTTGTAGCGGAACATTTATACAGTACAATATAGGATTATGAGAATGTCCCATAGAGATATGCGTACAGTAGTGCACAAAATGTCCTCTCCACTTCTTCGGGTTCACTCAAACCTTTTGCTCTCAGTGAGTTCTTTATGGATTTGGCTCAAATTTTCAGCAAAAAATTATCAACACAACTGGCTACATATCTCCTTCGCTACGGCCATTAAATTCGCAGGAACATCTGTATCGCCTGAAATTCGCGATGACTCATGCGACTCGACGAAAATCGCAAAGATTTTTCGCCTGCGAAACTCACATGATTCGCCTTTTTCCCAAGCTGAATATCGCGTTTTTCTGTTCCTTAGAATTTGCCATCTGCAAATTCGTCAAATTTCGAATTCGTCTCAAATTCTCAAAAAGCGAATTACGCCATTTTGTTTCGCACGCCTGCGAATTTGGTTGCAGATTCGTCGTCATTGATTTTTTGAGGTGGGAATTTCACAAAATCCCATATTCGCGCCTTGGCTCCATATTGAGTACGGTCTTTTTGAGGGGGTTATTGTGCAAGTTTGGTGCAAAAATTCATGCTGATTTTATGACCCGAAAGCTAAGAATCAGGGTGGTCTGGTCAACGCAAATTCAATTTTTTCGGTAATTCCAAGAGTACGGCTTTGAAACTTGCAGGAATGATCGGTGTTGCTATTGGACATAACCTACTGAGTGGGCAGTGCAGTAGCTCTGAGGGCACTAAAATTGGGCAATTTCAAAAACATTGCTAATTGCTTTGATTCTAGAGGTGTGAATTTCTTAACTATGGGATTTTCGGTCATGTTTTTTGAAATTGCCCAATTTTAGTGCCCTTTCAGCTACTGCACTGCCCACTCAGTCTGTGATTCTTGATTTTCGGGTCATAAAATCAGCATGAGAATGAATTTTTGCACCCAAACTTGCACAATATGTATTGCGTACATGAAGTCGCAACACAGCTCCCATAACGCTGCTACGAATGGTTTGAAGAAACCGAATTGAATCTTTTAGCCGTTACGCAAGCTTACATCATCAATCGGGAACTACCAACTTGCGCACAACCGATTTGCGCACATGGATCGCGGGCACACCAACTTGCGCACAACCGATTAGCGCACAACCGGTTTGCGCACAAGCACAACCGATTTGCGCACAACCGATTAGCGCACAACCGGTTTGCGCACAAGCACAACCGATTAGCGCACAATTCTTTTGCTGCAGCACAATTACAACAACAATAATTACATAGCAGTTACATTATTTAGCACAATTTTCACAACAATTTAAGAGTCAGTCTCTGAACCGATCGAGTTTCATTCTTCAGACCCAAAATTGAAACTTTGGTGCAGGAAGTTGAAAGTTGGTGCACTGATACCCCTTGATGAGTTGTTAAACCACTGCAAAGGAATACCGAATTCGACGCTCCACGCTCGAGATATAAGCCCGCGAAAATCGGCTCTCTTAACTATGGGACCAAAATTTCAAACTCGCATTTCTAACTTACCAGTTGGAGTTTGAAGTTGAAAATTGTGGATTTTACATAACTTTTTGAGTACTTTAAGGTTGCGTAGTCCAATTTCACTTTTGAGGAAAAAAATTGTTTTCGGCCTCCATTGGCGCCCCATAGCTCGTCTGCAACCCCCCATAGTCATATCTTTTTATTTCAGATTGTTGTAGCGCTATCAATTAGCTACCTTTTGGTATAAAGTACGTCGAGCCAGCTGCCCGCGTTTTTGAGAAATATGCCTTCAAAGTTGAAAAACCCCAGACTTTTGCATTATTTTTTGTGCATAAAATTTCCAACTCTGATTTCTAACCTACCAGTTGGAGTTTGAAGTTAAAAATTGTAGTTTTTACACAACTTTTTGAGTACTTTAAGATTACGCAGTCCAATTTCGCTTTTGAGTTAAAAAAATTTTTTGGACCTCCTTTGGCGCCCCATAGCTCGTCTGCAACCCCCTCTAGTCATATCTTTTTATTTCAGATTAAATTAGCGCTATCAATTAGCTACGCTTGGGTGTAAAACACGTGGAGCCAGCTGTCCGCGTTGTTGAGAAATATGGCTTCAAATTTGAAAAACCCCAGACTTTTGCATTATTTTTTGTGCATAAAATCTATAATTTATGTAATATTTCTCAAAAAAACGCGGGCAGCTGGCTCGACGTACCTTATACCAAAGCGTAGCTAATTGATAGCGCTACAATAATCTGAAATAAAAAGATATGACTAAGGGGGTTGCAGAGGGGCTATGGGGCGCCAAAGGAGGTCGAAAAAAATTTTTTTACTCAAAAGCTAAATTGGACTGCGTATTCTGAAAGTACTCAAAAAGTTGTGCAAAAACTATAATCTTTAACTTCAACCTCCAACTGGTAGGTTAGAAATCAGAGTTGGAAATTTTATGTACAAAAAATAAAGCAAAAGTCAGGGGTTTTTCAAATTTGAAGCCATATTTCTCAAAAACGCGGGCAGCTGGCTCGACGTATTTTATACCAAAAGGTAGCTAATTGATAGCGCTACAAGAATCTGAAATAAAAAGATATGACTAGGGGGGTTGCAGACGAGCTATGGGGCGCCAAAGGAGGTCGAAAAAAATTTTTTCCTCAAAAGTGAAATTGGACTACGTAATCTTAAAGAACTCAAAAAGTTGTGTAAAAACTATAATTTTTAACTTCAAAGTCCTACTGGTAGGTTAGAAATCAGAGTTGGAAATTTTATGCACAAAAAATAATGCAAAAATTTGGGGTTTTTCAAATTTGAAGCCATATTTCTCAAAAACGCGGGCAGCTGGCTCGACGTATTTTATACCAAAAGGTAGCTAATTGACAGCGCTACAAGAATCTGAAATAAAAAGATATGACTAGGGGGGTTGCAGACGAGCTATGGGGCGCCAAATGAATTCGAAAAAAAATTTTTTACTCAAAAGCGAAATTGGACTGCGTATTCTGAAAGTACTCAAAAAGTTGTGCAAAAACTATAATTGTTAACTTCAACCTCCAACTGGTCGGTTAGAAATCAGAGTTGGAAATTTTTTGCATAAAAAATAAAGGAAAAGTCTGGGGTTTTTCAACTTTGAAGCCATATTTCTCAAAAACGCGGGCAGTTGGTTCAACGTACTTTATACCAAAAGGTAGCTAATTGATAGCGCTACAATAATCTGAAATAAAAAGATATGACTATGGGGGGTTGCAGACGAGCTATGGGGCGCCAATGGAGGCCGAAAAAAATTTTTTTTCTCAAAAGTGAAATTGGACTACGTAATCTTAAAGTACTCAAAAAGTTATGTAAAATCCACAATTTTCAACTTCAAACTCCAACTGGTAAGTTAGAAACGCGAGTTTGAAATTTTGGTCCCATAGTTAAGAGAGCCGATTTTCGCGGGCTTATATCTAGAGCGTGGAGAGTCGAATTCGGTATTCCTTTGCAGTGGTTTAACAACTCATCAAGGGGTATCAGTGCACCAACTTTCAACTTCCTGTGCCAAAGTTTCAATTTTGGGTCTGAACAGGGCAAAGGGGCAAAACTCGATCAGTTCAGAGACTGACTCTTAAAACAATTATCATAGCTCAATAAACATGACATTTTTATAGCTGGTTACGCTTTCGCTGTGCGTATAAAGTAATGGCCTGTTCCTGTTAGAAAAGCCATGCGCTGGACAAACCCATTTGACCGTTCGGCCAGTCTGCGAATTTTGCCATCTTATTGCCTGCGCCTTACATTATTTTGTTCTGATAGGATGCGTTCCAAGAAAAAGTAAATATCTGGATGCTTCGCTTCCGTTTGTTGAACAACCTGGCCATCTTAGAGTTCCAGCTCTGCACATCATTGTTGGTGCGGCGGACCTCATTTACCACGACCCAAATGACGTGACGGTTTGGATGAGATAATCTATGAGGCCCCACTTGCTCTTTGGCAGTGAGGATTGTTTGAGTACTTTGAGAGACAGAACAGATGGCCGCGGGTGCGTTTCGCGCAATCCAAAATACGAACGTATCGATGGCAAAATTCGCAGACTGGCTGAGCGTTACCAAATCAGTATGATCGAGCGCATGGCTTTTCTAAGAGGAACAGGCCATTATTTCGCACAGCCAAAGCGCAACCAGCTATGATGTCATGTTATTGTGCTATGATAATTGTTTTAAATTGTTGTGTAAATTGTGCTACATAATGTAATTGTTATGTAATTACTGTTGTTGTCTGTTCAATATTCGTCAGTTGTGGCTATATTGTGCTGCAATAAAAAAATGTGCGCAAATCGGTTGTGCTTGTGCGCAAACCGGTTGTGCGCTAATCGGTTGTGCGCAAATCGGTTGTGCGCAAATCGGTTGTGCGCAAGTTGGTGTGCCCGCGATCCATGTGCGCAAATCGGTTGTGCGCAAGTTGGATAGTCCCCATCAATCGTGCACCGCTGGCAGGAGGTCAAACAACAGTAATCATTTCAATAGAAACGATGCATATTTGAAAGAGACAGTCTCTGCAGTATCGCCGGCACAGTTGGTGTAGTGGTTTAGGCCACAAACCCCATGCGCGTGCTCGTGCGCTCACCCACTCGACGAGTCAAATTTCATGCCGCAAAGAGTTGGTTGTCGGCACAAAACCCAGGCCACGGAAAGCTGGTGACAGCTAGGGAACGACCGGAATTCCGATTCGGAAGGTCTCGGAATTTTTCGGAACTTTTCCTAAAATTTTAGCAAATCAAACACCATTTCTTGCGTGCTATTGCGTGTCTTCTTTGCTGGGCAATCGACAATCTGGGTAGTTTAGTAATCCATAACCTACTGTAATCCCACTTAGTAAAAATATAAGTTAGCACCACTCCGTTGTGGAAGCACCTGAGTCTGAAGCACTCGGCAGTCTTCAAACGCCTCAAAGATTTTGATCAAAGCCAGTGAACGGACATTTAAAGTGGCAAAACACATTTCGGAAGGCAACAGAAGACACTTAAAGCCTGAAAACTAGAGTGCGAACAATACCCGAGACCCCCAATACCCAATACCCAATACTTGCGTAACTGAGCCAAAAATTGAATTTCAGTGAAAAGGTACATTCCAGTGGTGTACACAGGATTTCTTTCACAGGGATTAAAATTTCGAAGAGGAAGAGGCTTGGTTGGGCCATTGTCCAACTAGGGCGAGATATTTTGAAAAATTAGCCTTTAAGAAAGCAGTTAGAAGCCGTTCTGGAAGATAAAATAAGCAGAAACTAACAGTTTTAGTCCATAAATAAAAAAAATATAATAAGACCCAATACCCAATACCTGGAAAACACCCCATACCCAATACCAGTTCGCACTCTACTGAAAACGTTAAAAAATTGTTGTTTATAAAGTATAATTTACGCGCTTTGAACTTTACCTATTGATGGTTGGCGATTTTAATGCATTGTTATCGTTTGACATGGTGATTTGTACTGGATGTTTGCATGGAATTGTAAAGGATGGTTGCGTAAACACTGTTTCTTTGCCAAAAACAGGTTATTCCAAAATTTTAAGCCGATTTTCAAAAAAGTTCCGATTCCGAAAAATTCCGATTCGGAACTGTACTTGAGTTCCGATTCCGATTCCGATCGGAACCAAAAATCCGGTTCCGGTCGTTCCCTAGTGACAGCGAGTAGGTAAATGGGAACGGACTGGAGCTGCCTAAGCACCTAAAGCCACAATAGCAACCACACGTGTTGGGACATACAATATGGTAACGGGGACAGCTAACACTGAGACCCGCCTAGACTGACACCGAGCATGTGTTTAGGCTAGTAGCGAAGGAAGGGCAGGATGTGGGTGTGCGTGATGAGCTCACAGTGTGGCCTAACGCAGGGGCTACGGCCCTGACCGGCTCCATCAACTCTGCAGCGTCAACGACTCAAATTCAGACCCGTTTCAGTCCTTTTAAGCTAACCAGGACAGCCAGACATGGGCTAGCATTTCGGCTGATGGGAGGTAGAATTTTCAATTACTGAGGGGGGCTGGGGGGGTAGGAGCGCCTGATGGGGGCTGATAGGGTTGGTAAGCGAAAAAGTGCGATTTTTGGCGAAAATCAGGGCTTTTTGGCTTATTTTTCATTAAAATAAGTTGAAATTAGCTATTCTGAGCTCATTTACGCCTATTCCAGGCATATTTTTATCATAATTTTCTATACAAAATTCTTCCCAAAAATTCCTGATGGGGGGTAGCGGCCGGCTGATGGGGGCCAACCACCCTCAGCCCCCCCTTTGCCCATGTCTGAAGACAGCTGTAACAATAAGGCCGTTTAGATGTACGCACGTACGTACTGTACTATGCACTGGCGTGTAAATTTACGTACTGTTCTGTGGTAGTAGCATAAAAGCACAAACAACACTGACAGAAGCAAAGCTGAGCAGGTACATGTCAAGAGTTGGAATCGATTGGCTCTTCAGATTCTTCCTTTTCGTCTGCTGAAAAGAAGCCGTCTATTTTTAATCCAAAATAACAATACACGCACTACCTTCCAAAATAGACTGCATTTCCTGCAAAGTTAATAGCAGCACATGGAACTGTTTTCTTCGAAGCATCAGCTGAAAATAGAATAAACCTCTTCTCATTGAAGGTATAAGTACAGTAGAGGCCTGCCCGCTTAGGTCGGAGTAAATAAAAACTAATTTTCCTAGATTATTGGACAGCAACAAACTCCCGAAAGAATTAGAATAAAATTGGAAGACCGTGAATTGCATTTCTCGACTCAACTACGTATTTGAAAGCAGACCGCACCTTTTCTTCTAATTTTTCCAGCTTTTTCTGGTCGTCACCCGACTGTTGTTTGGCTTTTTCTAACTGCCTGAAAAAACGAGGCCAATTGGGGTCACCGAAACAATCTGTGGGCTAACTTTATCAAGTGCTTTCTGTCAGGATGCTGCTGAATCATTTGCGCCATTAAGTCGTATTCTAAAAATAAATATTGATAAACAACGCCAAAAATTAGCTGGGGCATGGCCGACTGAGGGGGTTTTTTGGCCGGTGAGAGGGGTAAACCCCTAACCCCGGCCCATGTACTGTATGCGGTGTTCCCCCAGATGATTTTGTCCGCCGCACCTTTCTGATTTTTTCAGGGAAGGAATTTTTGGGCTAATTTTCTGCAATCAATTCCTTACAATTTCAGACATAAAAATTACTAAAATTGCCTGTGTAACACACCGATTTTTAGCCCTAAATTTCGACTTTGAGTACGCCAACCACGAATTTGTGCCCGGACAACAACCCCTCCCATTCCACTAAGGAGTATTCATATACTAGTGTCTAAAATGTGGGTTGCAGACATTTCTGTCAGGCCGACACGTTTAAAGCTAGAACGCACCCAATCTCAGGGCGACATCTTCCAATACATGTCGTTGGGGCTAAAGCCGGATTTTTCGGCAAAAGTCCCCCAGCCGATTTTTGGGGGACCTGAAAACCCACGTTTGGGTTCTAAAATAAAGAAAAAGGTTGGGGCCTGTCGCAGGCCAATGGGTCTGAGCCCAAATTCTAGGAGGTGGTTGGGCACTCAAAATCGCAAAACATCACAATTTTCCGGTAAAAAATCGTCAAAATTGCTAATTTGGGCTGAAATGTAGCTAAAAAGTGCTGTTTTACAGACGATTTTAGCAATTTTTGTGTATGAAATTGTAAAAAATTGCAAAAATTTGCTCACAAAATTAGTTGCCAGGAAAATCGGAGGGGTTTGGTCGCAAAGATCGTCTCGGAGGGGGTCCCCATCTGGGGGTCTGGCCTGCGTTGGGTGGTGCCAGACCCCCAGACCCCCTGTTACATGTTTGCTTTTATACCCTAACAGAGTAGCGACATGTATGCATCTTCCGCCGCCGACAAAACTCGACAAAAATGTTTGTAAATAAATTGAACAAGCGGCCTCCATTTTTGCTGAATATTCAGTGGTAGAACAGTCTAAATGATATTGATTTAGTGCGAAGCGTTTTTGTTTTTCTCTCTGTTGCCGAGATTTTATCTACACGAAGCAAATCTCGGCGATCAAGATTTCTCGACACGCCTTTACATCCAGATAGGTACACGCCCACCTACCGACCTTGTTTGTGTTTTCTAATCTGCTTAGCCTCAGTCAACTCCTGCTTGCACTCTGCGATCTTCTCTTGAGCCGCCTGAATTTCCTGCTCTAAAGACAGACAGACAGACAGTTGAGTGGTTGGTTAGCTGAGAGAGAGAGGAGGACTGACCGATCTTCTCGTGCAACACTTTGTAGTGCTGCACCTGTTGACAGTTAGCACGGTAGACCAGACGCGCTCTTAGCATCGCCATCGCCACCTGGTCGATCACCACCGATAGCCGGCTCACCTGGCCTTCGCCACTAACACAATAATGAAGAAAGGTAGAAACATCATCATCAAAGGGATAAGCAAGAAAGACAAAACTTTGACCTGCTCTCAATTAGGTTTCCGTCCCAAACCCTTGACCCATCCGATCCGATCCGATCCGATCCGATGTGCGGGGGGCCTTACGGCCTGCGATCAGACTCGAGGTCCATTTCGCTTCCCCGTGATTCGTCATCTCGGACGTTGCCCTTCTTTCACTGCCAGCCACTCCTAGCCATGCTGCTGGGTGCCGGTCACCAGGAGGGCGGCCGGCGTGTCGATGCCATGATGCTGACAGCTCCCGACGGCCGAGGGCTCCCCGGCATAGTTGGTTTCTCAGACAGCTTCTGACATGGTAGATGTTCTTCCCAACGCGGCATGCTTTGTGGAGCGGCTTCGGTGCAATGGCAGATCCAGTTGGTTCCCATTTTACCTACTCGCTGTAACCAGCTTTTGGTGGCCTGGGTGGAGCGTTGTGCCGACGACCAACTCTTTGCAGCAAGAAACTTGCCGCGCCGAGAGGATGAACCACTACAACCGCTAGGGATGCAGTGACCGCCGTGACTCAGAGGCAGCGAGCTACCCACTGAGCCAACGACGCGGCCCCTTGACCCATACATGTACTAGGGGGGGTTTTGGGGGGGTTTCCCCCTGCTGGAAAGGCCAAACCCCCCTCACCCCCCCCGAGACAGGTTAAGGGACCCCCTCCCCCGTCCAAAAAATACAAGTACTAGTAGTGGCTCCAGTATTAACAAACTGGGTCAGAAATCACTAATTTTTAGCCTAAAATTCACTTGAAAAGCCTTTGGAAACCGAATTTGGCGTTTCCACTGCTGATATTTAAGAAAAATCGGTGTTTTTGGAAGCTCTTTTTGTCATTTTTTGCGTTTTTTTAGCTTTAAAACGCTATTTGGCAGCTTAAAATAGCGATTTTTAGCGTCCTTACTGAAAAAAACGTGCTAAAAACGCATTTCTAGGCGTTTTGGAGGTTTTCGAAATTTGGGAACCCCCACCTGGGCGAAACCCCCCCTACCCCCCTCCCCCCAGGTCGGCCCGGAGCTGTTACAGGTATGCCTTGACCTAATTCAAATTTTAGCAGTTAGGCCCATACATGGGCCGGGGGGCATGAGTGGAATACCCCCTCGCCCACCCCCCCTCCTGGAGGGAGAAAATTTTCGCTTATTTAAGGCAAAATAGGCGTTTTTGGCCTTTTTTCGCCCCCCCCCCCGAGGTCTCCGTACCCCTCCGGATTTTTCCGGCCCATGTATGGTTAGGCCTCATGATTATGTCGGATATATGGAAGTCGTATGTGTTGTAGGTATGGTGAACTGTACACTACTACTGCCAACACGCATGCATGTACTAGGGGGTTTGGGGGCTACACCCTAGCTAGAGAGGCCAACACACCGAGAATACATGTGCATGGACGGCGGCTCAGGAGGCACGACCAGGTCTCCGTGCGTAGTTGCCTGGCTGGATATAGGTACAAATTAAATTTTCGCCCAAAATTTTGGCGAAAAATTAGAAATTTTCAGTTAAAATTCACAAACAAGCTTCTAGCATCGTTGCCCCTTGTCCCCACTGGGCACCCCCATGCACATGTATGCCTGGAGGTGCCCGACCCCCTATCCGAAAATTTTGGCGACCTTTGTTGGGAGAAATTTAGCGACCTTTTTTGGGAAAAACTGAAAATTTCGGTCAAACCCCCTCCAAAATTTTGCGACCTATTATTTTTGCGAAAGCAATTTTATACGCTCCAACCCCGCCGAAAAACCACATACCCCTCCGCATTTTTCTGGCCCATGTATGGTGGGGTTGGGGTAATGAAGGGGTAGGTCTTTCTAGTTTGGAAGGAAGGTTAACCCCAACCCCCTCCCCTGTACATATGTATATGACGGACCCTAATTTTAGCCCAAAATTGCGATTTGTGAGCGATTTTTTACTACCCAAGCCCCTAAGCTAGAATTTGGGCACAGATCACCACTCCCCCATCGGTGCATGAGCTGTTACGTACCTATATGAATAGAGCAGTTAGAAACTATCACTCTTTATAGAAAAAATATGGCTTTTACTCAAGCGTTTAGTTCTCGGTCAGTTTTCTATCGGTTGGGCTGAAATTTTCAGCAAAATAACAAACAAACAAACAAACAAACAAACAAACAAACAAACAAACAAACAAATGACATCTGAACTGGCTGTATTGTGTAAGTTCGGTGCCCAAATTCGAACTGGTGCTGGTTTTATGAGACCAAACTAAAAATTAGGGTTGTCCGAGGAAATTGTAATTTTTTCGTCAACTCTCAGAGTTTGGCGTGAAACTGGGAGGAATGATTGGTCATAACATATTGACTGGGTAAACGAATTGTTCGTTAAAACCTGTACAATGACGATTCTGAAGCAACCCCTTGTGGATGTATGAAGACAAACATACTCTTCTGGCGTGATTTCCTCTTGTTCTGCCAATTTTAAAAGCATTTTATGCAGATTAACCAATCTCCGATCGTCGCCCGAACCTTCTCCATCCACCAAAAGTCGGCGTCGCATCGCTTCCTCCATCTCATTCAGTACTTTGAGACAAACTGAACGCAACAATTAAGGGGCATTCATACTCGAGTCGAAAAATGTCGGCCGCCGACATTTGCTCCGTGTCGCTTAAATGTCGGCGACAGAAAGAACGACATAAACTACTGAACATTCATTCGGTGGTGTTTTGGTGCCAGCAAAACAACTACATGGTGTCCGAAATTAATGATAACATTTCTCTTTGCTGCTATTTCCGCAAATTTTGACGAAATCAGCTGAAACTTGAAACGTAGGCGCCAAAATAGGGAAGATTTCGCGTGTTAAAATTTGGTGGACCTGCTTTGACACAAACCTGAGAAATTCACGAATAAGTGAATTTTGTTAATTTCAATTCCTGTATAAATAGCGCACAAATGGAAACTTTTCTTTTTACTGTCATTTTTGTAAATGTTCGTCAGATGATCTGAGATTTGCAGAAACTTTTTGGAACTGTAGGATGTTTTATGTGTTAAAATTTCATGCATTCAGATTGACAGAGTCTTGAGAAAATGAGAAATTCATGAATATCTGCTTCTTTGAATAAGCAGAGCAGAAAAACAGATCATTAGCATAATCCTTATTTTCTCAAGACCATGTCATTCTCAATGCATGTAATTTTAACACAAAATATCCCACAGTTTTGAAGAGTTTCTACAAATTTCAGATCATTTGGCGAACATTGTCGGAACTGACAGCAAAAAGAAGTTTCCATTTCAGCGCTATTGCCAGGAATTGAAATTAACAAATTTCACGTATTCATGAATTTCTCAGGTTTCCGTCAAGGCTGGTACACCAAATTTTAACGCAGAAAATCTCTCCTACTTTGGCGCCTATGTTTCAAATTCCAGCTAATTTTGTCAAAATTTACGGAAATAGAAACAAAAAGAAATGTTATCATTTTTGGGACACCCTGTAGTTGTTTTCTGGCACCAAAACACCACCGAATATTCAATAAAAAGGCCGCCGGCAAAAAAGTGATTATTTATTATTAAACAACATTTTGTTGAGAGTTTGTCGGCGTCGCTGGGGCGTATTGATGTTTTAAAAATGTGAGCCCAACAGAAATGTCAGCGACCAACATTTTTCGACATGAATATGAATATACGTTTACTTTTCTCGCAACCTCTTCGTTCCAGCAAATGCAGTGCCGTTTGGCATTGGTTAAAATCCACAGGGTAAAATGGATCTGTCTGTCTGTCAAAATCGATATTTTATCAGGAGGCAAACAACAGAATGTCCTAGAGATTTAACAAGAACGGAGAAGAAAAATCGTAAACATCTTGTTCAAGCTTTAGATTCGGTGCTTTTCTTTCCGTGTCTTTTGTTGTGCTTCTTAGCGAAGCGCATGTTCTTCAGAAACTTCGGGTCAACCTACAATCAATACTTTATAGACGAGTGAACATTTTCAAAGATAGATTTTTTTAGTGATTCCGTTACTCCTTTCAGCGATTCCTGGCGATTGCGCTTCGGTCGATGGATTCCGTTACGGTGGTCTTTTCGGTCTGAAATTTGAAATGCACTTTTGCTCTAGCTACAATTCCAATTAACATGTTGCTAATTACTGTACTCTGATTGTGACTGGTGTGGTTTTTCGACTTTGCCATGCTTCCAACCAAATTGCAGTTCGAAAGCAGTCACCTATGTAGAACAGCTGAAACAGTAAGGGCAGTAGAAATTAAACCGACAAAGTCGGCCACTCAATATTCTCTTCCTCTACGTTTTGCACTGTGGAGTAACGCGCTGTTTTCCTGCACACGTTTTAGTAGTATATATTTTACCACTGCTACGTAGGTACCGGTACCTTTATGGTTGAAAGGTCGGGAAAAAGCCGCATTTATGTTGAATGGTGTCACCATACACGTAAGCAGGTCAACCGACATTTGAAGGAGGGGCTTGACCCCGGTTGGGGGAGCCCAAATTCAGGAGGATGGGGGCAGAGTAACAAAATCGCTAAAAAACGGCATTCTGGGCTAAAAATCGCTAGAAGTACTAATATGCGTCCGGCTACAGCGAAAAATAGCTGTTTCATAGGAAATTTTTGTGTCAGAGATTGTAAAAAATTGGCCGTAAAATTGCGTCTCAGAAAAATCAGATGGGGTGGGTGGAAAAATTAGCTCCCTGGCTGGGTCCCGATCTGACCTTTGCTGGTCGGGGGCAACACCTCTATTACATGTACCGGCACCACCACACAGTCGAACGTGACTGTACTGCTTCTCTAAGTAGAGTAGAGTGCCAATAAGAAACCAGCCATTCCGAACAATTGCTCACCTGCCGGAAAAGTCGTAAATGCTGTACAAAAGAGAAAAAAATAGTTTTCTCATAAAAAGAAAGGAAAGCTAATTACCGGTGTATTTGGGATCGAGCGAGCTTGAAAGAGTTTAAGCTGCCAATCAAAACTGGGTATACGAAATGGCAATACCAATTCGCACTCTACTATAACGCAAGCACTAGCACCATACATGTAACAGGGGGCTCTGCCCCCGACTTAGGCCAGAACACCCCGGATGGGGATCCCCCACCGAGACGATTTTCATGGAAAACTGAATCATTTTAGAAGAAAATCACACAAGATTTGGCCAAAGAAACTGGAACTGTCAAAATTAACACCACGACAAGATATAAGCAGGCAGCCATACGCTAGAACGCCAGAAAAACAATAATAAACATTTGTATACCGGGGAAGTTTATACTCTACCGAAGACTACATAACACGTACAAGACCAATATAAATATCATTTCAATTCGAAGCTATCGACTTTTATGAATCTGCCAAGCTTTGTCTGCCAACTGATGTAACTGGTGCTGAATTTTATCTGTGATCTCTTTACGTTCCTCGCGCTAGAACTCAACCAATAATACGAGTCCGGAACACTTTAGGTGCAGTCATACTGGTGTAGAAAAGAAATCATACCGCTACTTTTCTGTAGGGCGACAGACACCTTTGCAATCTACGCATCAACACGCCACGCCACATTTACCAGACGTTGTTGCAGGCAGAACATACAGTATGGGCCAAAAAATTTGCACCCCTTTCCGAACTTTACTCAAGCCATTCGTTCTCGGTCATATCTTTATCGATTTGGCTCAAATTTGCAGGATTAATTAACAATATAACTGGGTAGCTACGCAAGTTTGGTGCCAAAATTTTCAGCAGCTCAGGTTTTTTGAGCCGAAAACTAAGAATCAAGGTGGTCCACGGAAAATCTTTTTTTTCGTTATTTTAAAGAGTATTGGTCTGAAACTTGCAGAAATGACTAGTATTACCATTGGGCATAACATACTGACTGTACACTCCTATAGGTCAAA
>JASANB010003877.1:0-82500 GCA_030248155.1 Sabatieria punctata
CGTTACTGGTTTGTGACATGTTATGTTCGGTCGAATAACAGAAATATTTACTATAATCATCAGCACTGTAATACGCCAGTTCATACTGCAAATCTCTCCACAGAATGGTTAGCCGATGTCCGTTGAGAAAGTCCAGGAAGCGACGCCATAAGGGGGAATGGTGGTACAGGTATGACAGATCGCCGAAGATGACCATGGCTTCCTTTGCTCTTGTGGTGGCAACGTTGAAGCGTTGCGGGTTATCAACGAACCCAATTGTGCGCTGGCCAGTGCGCACTGTTGATATGATGACCAACTCGGCTTCTTGGCCCTGGAAGCCATCAATACTGCCCACGCGGATATGCGGCATATGCTGTGACAGGTGTTTAACCTGTGCTGCATAGTAGGCGAGGACAAGAATGTCTTCAGGTCGGTAGTTGGTGTGATTGAGCACATGGCTGACATAATGTACGATCGCATCAGCCTCTTCAATGTTGATCAGCGAGCTGGCACCGACTATGCTTGGAGGCTGCTCTGGTTTCAAGTTCACAGCCATAATTGGTAGGGCTGGATTTGGTAGGCCAAGGTGTGGGACAGAGACATTGGGTTTGAGATTCCGCAGAGTCCCATTGTAAAATTCGTGGTTATTGAAGAAAACTAGCATCGATTGAGCGCGATAGCTCTCTGTCAAGAAGATCGTAGTGACTGTGGTTACTGCCTCTTGTAGATACCAGTGCAAAAGAGTAAGTTCATGTCTGTGACGTCTTTCGATGGTTGAGACATCGTTTCCTAAGCTGGCCAAAGCTGAGGAGGCGCCTAGCTGCCGAATGTCCCCCAGCAAACACACGGTTGCTTCGGGACCGCTTGCCTTGAGGAATGGTAGAAGGGATACAGCTTCTGTAGCCTGGCTGGCCTCATCAACCAGAACCAGCGAAAACTTGTAATCGGCCAACACTGGGGCCGCAGCCATGGCGCAGGTGGAAAAGATGACATGGGCCGAATGTATCAGGACTTTAGTCAGGTCTTCCAACAATTCATCTGCCTGGAGCACCTTCTCCAGTAACTCAGAAATCACTCGGCTCTTAGCAGAGGAGGCTGTTCCATTCGAGGCATTGACAGCTTCAGAGAAATCAGAAGGATTAGAATATGAAATACTAGAATAGTTGCTCAGTTCATGTTGCAGTTGCCCCCAGCGTAGAATGCGTTTCCGTTGTAGCTGATCCAGGGATGGTAATCCCCTGGGGTCAACATCTTCACCCAAGACTTGTCGATATAGTCTGGTCAGCAGAGACATCACTGAGAGGGGGAATCACGGTAGAGAGGCTCTACCTCATCACAAAATATGTGAACCCCTACTGCACGTGGATAATGTTCTTGCAGATTGTAGAATCGATCCACTAAGTTGGCGACACCTGCATTTGCCGGGGCTGTTGCCAACACTCTCTTCCCGCTATCTTGCATGAATTGCATCGCTATAGATGCCATGGCAACTGTAGTCTTCCCAGTGCCTGGTGGTCCTGACACCGCAGTGACCCGGTTATGGTCTACTGTCATGGATCGCACTGCAGCCTGCTGTTCTGCGTTAAGCTGGCCAACACCAACTAAGTTGTCAAGCAAATCCAATCCAGGTTTCACCAATTTCATGGGAACTGGTGCGTTGTCCAAGCCATAGAGGCTTCTGAACACTTCGCTCAAGTCAGTGGTTCCCTCAGCCAACTCAGCATCAATGTCAGTCACAGAGGCCTTTAGCAGCTCAGCGAAGGACTTGCTGGATTCTTCTTGCAAATGAGCCATTTTGTGAGTGGCCTCTTGTACCATGCCGGTCTGTACCACATGGCAAGTTGTGCCAGATTTGAGCTCAAGGATCGTGGTTGGGTCCAAGGGTTGGCTCATCACCAAGCCTCGAAAGATTCCTCTCCCCTGAGACAGACCTAAGTCAACTCGAACTGTGGCTCCACGCCTAAAGGTAACCTCTGTCTGCATCTCAGCATAGAGCCTCCCAGCAATAAATTGCCAATTCATATCGCAAACTGGGAGCTCGTCTTGCGGCAGCGCAGCTGCTACCTCTTGTTCAGCTGTTTCCTCTTGCTCGGTGAGATCGGAGATCCGCGTTTGTAGCAACCGTCCCTGAGCGACCAGGTAGGCTCTACCGTCATCACCATCCTCCACTAGTTTTTGGATCTTGAGTTGTTTAGCCCAATATGCCTGGGTGGCATGCAGCTTTTGAAGTTCTAAGTTCAGTTGATGCTTGGCTTGGCCCTTGACCTCAGAAGATTCCATCATCTCTTCTTTATCCTGAATGTAGGCGCAGAAAGCTCTGAAGCCATGAGGGGAGCCAGTAGCCTCTTGGGGGTGAACATCACCGAAGTAGTTATATTTTTCCGCGGCCGATGGTTTCAAACGCTCCGTCCACCCACTACTGTTTTCGAAGCAGTCAAAGGGTTCCATCAAGGAACTCTTCGATACTGGCGTGGCGGAAACGATGGCTGCCGACCCATCTTCTATCAGACGGCAAGTGATGTCGACAAGGTCTGAATTGGTTAGCTTCTCACAAAGTCTAGAATAGGTTTGGCCAACATAGCCATCTAGCAGGGTCGCCGTATAGCGCACACCATCGTGGCTAAACTGAACAAGGTGCCGGCCTTCACTAATTATGACGACCCCACGAGTCTCCACTTGTGTTGCCCTTGTCCAGCTCACTAGACCAGCTTTGAACTGGTAGTGGCCGTCAGAATTGCGGAACAGTGTGCCCAGCAGCTGTACCTGGCTACCGGGGAGGACCTGCTGGCCAATTGGTAGACCAAACTGCAATGGCGGGTCATAGACTGTCACCAACTGATCTTTCTTCCCTGTGTCATAGTTGACCGCTATGACCTTATCGTCCTGCAGGGTCAACCCATCGTCCTGACATGTCTGGACCAAGAGGGGCCACCTTGGAGCTCTTGGCTGGAAAAAGGCTGCCCCATTAACTTCCACCGCCTCTGCTGGGACGACGAAATGGAGGCGCTCCAGCTCTTTGGCCACGAACCGGTTTCTTCCCTGCACTGGTTGCACTGCCCAGGCAGTGACTCGAATCACCTCTCCCAGTTTGTAATTAGGGGGGTGCTCAATTTTGGCCGAAACTGTGTTGGCGAAAGTGGCCTGAGTGTTACTGTGGACCAAGACGTTCGCTTCTGCCACTCGAACATCAGGGGGGAGCAACTGTTGAAGTGCCCCTCGGGACTCAAAGAAAGCCACATAGGTACCTTCCTGAGTGTCACTGCGCACAATATGTGCATAGAATGGGTTGGTTGAAGTGTACTTCCTGTGTGAGCTTGGATTAGCGTGTGGAAATCTAGAATAGTTCGTCCCTCTGGTTGGCCAGGGCATGGTGATACACTCTGCAACAGCCTGTTTAGGTAGCTGCTCAATAACAGTACAATTGTGACTTGGAATGACGTTGGAGGTTAGATTAGGATCGATAGTTTCACTGTTCTGCGAATCTTGTTCATCTAAATTAGTGTGTTCATCGAACAACATGGCTAAGCCATCCAAGTTTTGCTCAAAACTGTTAGATTTCGCATAAAAGCAATCATCGTAATCCTCCTCAAATGTCATTTCCCAATCATAGTCCGACTCCGTACAAGTAGATATATCACTAACTGATCCATACTGGTCATTTGAGCCAATAGGGTTGTCACTGAATTCACCATCTGGGAATTCAGATGCAGTATTGTAAGAACTTGAATCATCAGAAGGATTAGTGTGATCAAAACTAGAATGTCCTGTTATTTGCGTGCCTGTGTGTATACTTAGACCTCCATTCTTATTGGCTGTCACCGCACCAACGAAAGAGTTTGCGGTTAGCTGTCTAAGGCGCTCTCCCAGCTCATTAATCTGGGACTGATAATCAGCCGCTACTCTATGTGTTTCTGTGCCAGTCGCTTGCTCGTTTCCACCAATGGGCTGCGTCTGAACGGCACTTATTGTGTTTCGCCGTGGAAAAAAGGTTCGTTTTCGTTTCGAAGGACAATTGCGTCTCAAATGTCCCCTCCTTCCGCACTGATAACATTCTGGATCTTGCTGTTGCATACCTCTCGAGGCACTAGGCCCGTATGCGGTGCGTCTGGGTTCTCTATTCCAATTACGATCACTATAATTTGCTCTACTTGTAAAGTTCGATCGATTTATTCTGTGTGGCTGTTGTATCTGCTGTGGGGGAACCTTACGTCGTGGTATCTTTGGGTATTGGTGTTTGTTTGTTCCTTTTACTGCTTCAGTGACTGCTGCAGTCAACTTGTCAGATAGTGACGAAATTAGTGCCTCTGGAAAGGTGTCAAAACTAGAATTTTTCTCATGTGTAGGTGCACTGGTTCCAGTAGCACGGTTTCTACTAGACTCCTCCGGGTACTCAGGAGATGCACCTACAAATCCAGCGTATGGTCCCTTTTTAGTGGGCAAAACGCCAAGCATATCTTGGAGGGCTGTCTCAGCTCGTTGCGCTACCTCTTCCATCTCCGCGATGGTCTGCACATTCGGCGCCATATTACAGTCATGTCTCGTTAATCCGGACAAGTTGGGACCAGCAGATTTTGTCCGGATTAACGAATTTCCGGATTAACGAAACAAAATTTAAAAACGTTGTTTTTAGCTTAAAAGCAGTACCGCAATGTTCTCTTCGATGTTAGAATATAGTAACGGCTTTAAACAAGTGTAACTCTCTATTTCGGCGACATAAAGTCTGTTTGTATGTAAAAAACTGATTGCGCATTTTAAAATTATTATTTGGTACCATCCGCTGAAGCCAATGCAACGAAGCGGTCTATAGTCAGCGTAGGATCATTTTTCTTTCACAGACAAATCTTCTTCTGTGCCAACGTGAGTTCGGTCCGAGTCCTTTTTTGTTGTGCATTAATGGAGGTCGCCATTTAGAGTCACTTAGTGGGTGAAATATACACAGAACAAGCACTATACAGCTTTCTAACAACAGCTAGTAACTACTACACAGCCAATTTACAAAAGCACAGTCTTCGATCTTTTTTTACATTTTTTGTTTAGCTAGCGAAATTGATTGAAGTTTTGATGCGCCAACTTGCGTCCGGATTAAAGAGTCAGCACCAGAATTTGTCCGGATTAACGAAATCCGGATTAACGAATCATTTAACGTGTAAAAATCGAAGTTGGGACCTGGAAAAACGTGTTCGGATTAACGAATCCGGATCCGGATTAACGAGACATATAACATGGGGGAAAATTGGGACCTGCCGAAATCTTGTCCGGAAGGCGAATATCCGGATTAACGAGGTCCGGATTAACGAGACATGACTGTAACATAGAACTTAATACTGGGCTTAAGGCCATTCTGGTAAAGTCCTAACATAAGCCGCTGCAGTTCCGCAGGGTCTGCCTGTGGCATCGCTGCCCTTAAACGCTTCTTTAACCGGGTCGAGAAAGCGATCACTCCCTCGTCTTCCCGCTGGCGCATCGCCATTACATCCGCGATACAACGCCTCTGATAGGCGGGCGACTCAAATCGAGCCCGCATGGCGGCCACTAAACGCTCATAATTATGTCTATCTGCGTTGGGCAGGGCCGAGTACGCATCTGCCGCATGTTTCGTAAAGTAATACGGCAGGGCCTGCAGTTTGACAGCCTCATTAACACCTAGACAATCAGTAATTAGCGTGAACTCATTATAGAAAGTATTGAAACTTTCCTCAGGTGTCCCTCCAAACTTGGAACAGAGTGTGCCAGCTCCAGTTATGAGAGTCTGGAGAGGTGTGACTCTACCGGCAACATCAACTGCTTGTTGCAGCGTATGGTTACGCTCATCTAAGTACTGTACTTGCTGATACAATCTCTGTACTGTGTCATTCAACACATCTACTGGGTCAGCTCCCGCTTGTGCCATTCTGGCAGCTCGTGTCTCTCCTGGTCGTGGCTTTTTCCTTTTAGAACTATCCGCCACCTTAGAACCGTGACTAGAGATACGAGTTTTACTCCGCAAATTATTACCACTGTTTGCGGCCACTTTGTCGCCTAATTCCGGCTACCTGTGTGCCCTAGGCTACAGTACGTTAGGTCCGTGGGACTATTCTCTCCCACTGTCTAGAAATGATTAGCAGTTGCCCAAATTCTAGAATGTTCTTGCACTCTGTGTGCAAGAAATTTAGTCACTCCCAAAATCGATAATCTGTTTATTAGGGGGCCAAAACTAGAATTTCACTGTTTCAGATTATCGATCAGGCTCCCAAATCCAGTGCAATAGCAGTTGGATTTAGCCCTAACAACCAGTCTGGTACACCACGCACTCAAACAAATCCAAGCCTCACCACCGTCAGCGATCCTTACGTTTTAGTTCTGAAAAATCTAGAATAGACCGGTCTCGAAAGCGCCACCAGGGAATTTTAGCAAATCCCGGTCGTGAATGGGAGTTTTCTCTCCCGGTCGTCTCCTCCAAAAAGATGTGACGCTTTTTAGGTTTAGTTTAGAATTTAGAATGAGACCGTCGAGAGTACCGGCCGGACCACCTCGGCTTGGAGGCCTTGAACCTGCTTGAGAGCGAGTTAAAATTACTACGAATTAAACACTAGAATATTTATAAATTTTATTCTACAATAACTCACCGACTCGTCGAGGCGACCGCTCGGGACGCAGCCGGGAAACCAGACTGTATAAAACTAAAAATTACACACCAATCGAAAGGGCCAGAAGAAAATGTGACAATGTACATTGGCCTAATAACGGCTCGTGACAAGACAGAATAATACGGCCCAGACGATTAAACCAATTTGGTAAACTGCAACTTAAGAAACGTAGACAAACTAAAGTGAACTAATTAAGCAATACAATTAGATTCAACTGAAATAACGTATCATAATAATAGATAGGAAGGTGAACTGCGTCACATTCTTCCCAACGCGACATGCTTTGTGGAGCGGCTTCGGTGCAACCAGGGGGGACCCAACCACGACAAATCTCGAAATATGTGCAGGGCCACTTCAAGTGACCGAAAATTCAAACGGTTGCCATTCGCCCAATTCTCAAACTATCGACAAGCGGCTTGGTACATTGTGTAGCTGAGATAATGGGCTTTCTAACAGTGTGCCCCAGTTTAGTATATCGCAATTTTTGACGAAAATATTTAGCGTTTTTCGCGGTTGAAAGAGACTCAAAAATTTTCTCATTATTTAAATGGTCATAACTTTTGACCACAAAGAGCTAGCCATATACTGATCACACCACATGAAATAGCTCGTCGAGTAAAATATTATAGATGCCATCGGAGTCCAGATTAATCGATTCTAGCCTGAGTAGTAGCGTGCCAAACATGATCATAATTTTTGGGCTCAATTTTCGCATTTGTCGTGCTTTCCAAGACCACCGGCAGCGAAGCAGTGTTCTAATTGAGTCGTGAGGCCCATCAATCGAAGCGTCTTGGTGCGCTGAGTTCAAAACGCATACTCAAACCTAATTTGGAGGCTTCGTATCTATGTTACTGAGCGAAATTATAAACGACTACTTCATACCCTTCCAGAGCCTAATGTTTGCAGCCATTTTTTCACAAATAGAACATCGAAATTCCAAATTCTGAACGAACATTCTGATGTAGAACGGCGAGACGAATCGATTGGTGTGAGAAAGGTCTTTCTGCGACCACGTTTTCCCGGTGGACAGTAGACATGAATGAATGTCGCTCTGATTTACGCTACAAAAATGGCCTGTTTAGTAGGGAATTCATGGTCTTGCTCATCATCCGGGGATCCCAGATGGATCGCTGATCTACCAATCGATGCACAACGGTCTGTTGAACTCGAAAATCGATCGCTCTTTTAACCATTGCCATCACTGTACAAGTGGAAATATAGGAGTGGTCGGATTTTCACCTTTGTCTTCTCACATTCTGAGTTAATTCTGGACGAAATAACGGTCGAAAATTGAACTTCTGAACGAACATTCTGATGTAGAATGCCGAGACGAATCGATTGGTGTGAGAAAGGTCTTTCTACGACCACGTTTTCCTGGTGGACAGTAGACATGAATGAATGTCGCTCTGATTTACGCTACAAAAATGGCCTGTTTAGTAGGGAATTCATGGTCTTGCTCATCATCCGGTGATCCCAGATCCCTTCCATGACTACGTTTTCCCAGTGAACAGTGGAGATTTTTGCGCGAGATCCCGATTTTAACTTGGAAACTCCTGTTCTTTATGGAATTTCAGCTATAGCACTGCCACGCGAGACACGAGATGCAAACTATTAGTTTAGTGGAAAGGAAACCAATCGATATGCAATGGTCAACTGAGTTCGAAAATTTCAGTGCATTGCTCTTCTTCGTCTATATGTCATGCATCCATTGAAAATTTTATTATTTTATATTTGCTTTCATAGCTGTATGGACAGGGACTACAAAAGTAACAGGTTATATTAGGTATTGAGATCGCTTATAAACCTTGAAGTTGTTGGTGAAACTTGTCAACTTGCTCTGTAACTTGTCTAGCGCTTTTCTTTGCAGCATAGTCAAGACACGATTTCAGCTCCACGATTGGTTTGAACTGCTCTGCTAGCTGACTTGCAACCTTGCATAAAGATGCATGTTTCCTTCCTGGATTTTGTCCATAAACGTGTCATAGGAACGCTTTTCCTTTGCACACTGCGCAAAGTTGGTAAGGTATGTTGAGAGATTTTGAGCAAAAGATGGATCCAGATGCACAGCAAATACAGTTGTGCCAACCAGTGTCCAGCTGATATACAAGCAGGAGGAAGAATCGAATGCCTCCATTTCAGCTGTGAGCTGCACATAGTGCTGCCATGGCAGTCTGTGTGCTGGTTTTGCTTTTCCATTACCTGCTTTGAATGGGCACTTGATGCTTACTGGAATGCTTTCCCTCTTCGATTTATCGTGACTTGAGGGGAACCCATTCGGTGATGCAATCAGATCAGGTGATGCTGGTAATGCACCAACTTCTCTGAATAGCACGTTTTCGGTTGGCAATCCAACTGCATTGAGAACAGCAATAGTAAGAACAGCACTGTGCTCTTTAGCTCTGCTCCAAATCTCTGCTAATTCTGCGTTTATGTCAGAACGGTGTTGTGGGAACTCACATTCGTGCATTTCCAGCAGTGTGTTTTCCCCACAGTGGAATCTAACAAGTTCACAGTTACAGCATGACATATAGACTGAAGAGCAACGCACTAAAATTTTCGAACTCAGTTGACCATTGCATATCGATTTGTTTCACTAAACTAATAGTTTGCATCTCGCGTCTCGCGTGGCAGTGCAATAGCTGAAATTCCATAGAAAACAGGAGTTCCCAAGTTAAAATCGGGGTCTCACTCAAAAATCTTCACTGTTCACCGGGAAAACGTGGTAGTAGAAAGACCTTTTTCACACCAATCGATTCGTCTCGCCGTTCTGCATCAGAATGTTCGTTCAGAGTTTTAATTTTCGACCGTTATTTCGTCCAGAATTAACTCAGAATGTCTGAAGACAAAGGTGAACATCAGACCACTCCTGTATTTCCACTTGTACAGTGATGGCAATGGTTAAAAGAGAGATCCAGCCGCCATTTTCGAATTCAACAGACCGTTGTGCATCGATTGGTAGCTCAGCGATCCATCTGGGATCACCGGATGATGAGCAAGACCATGAATTCCCTACTAAACAGGCCATTTTTGTAGCGTAAATCAGAGCGACATTCATTCATGTCTACTGTCCACCGGGAAAACGTGGTCGCAGAAAGACCTTTCTCACACCAATCGATTCGTCTCGCCGTTCTACATCAGAATGTTCGTTCAGAATTTGGAATTTCGATGTTCTATTTGTGAAAAATGGCTGCAAACATTAGGCTCTGGAAGGGTATGAAGTAGTCGTTTACAATTTCGGTCAGTAACATAGATACGAAGCCTCCAAATTAGGTTTGAGTATGCTTTTTGAACTCAGCGCACCAAGACGCTTCGATTGATGGGCCTCACGACTCAATTAGAACACTGCTTCGCTGCCGGTGGTCTTGGAAAGCACGACAAATGCGAAAATTGAGCCCAAAAATTATGATCATGTTTGGCACGCTACTACTCAGGCTAGAATCGATTAATCTGGACTCCGATGGCATCTATAATATTTTACTCGACGAGCTATTTCATGTGGAGTGATCAGTATATGGCTAGCTCTTTGTGGTCAAAAGTTATGACCATTTAAATAATGAGAAAATTTTTGAATCACTTTCAACCGCGAAAAACGCTAAATATTTTCGTCAAAAATTGCGATATACTAAACGGCGGCACACTGTTAGAAAGCCCATTATCTCAGCTACACAATGTACCAAGCCGCTTGTCGATAGCTTGAGAATTGGGCGAATGGCAACCGTTTGAATTTCGGTCACCGGAAGTGGCCCGGCACATATTTCGAGATTTGTCGTGGTTGGGTCCCCCCTGGGTGCAACGGCAGATCCAGTCGGTTCCCATTTTACTTACTCGCTGTCACCAGCTTTCGGTGGCCTGGATGGAGCTTTGCGCCGACGACCGACTCTTTGCTGCAAGAAACTTGCCGCGCCGAGAGGATAAGCGCACAACGTCGCGCACAGTGGCTTGGCTTGGCTTGCGGCCTAAACCACTACACCAACTGTACCGGCGTATAGTGCATATTTTAAGGCTTTCCATCCATGCTAATCAGCACTATAAATAATGTGAAATGGCACAAAACACCACTAAAATTTTGAAAACTCGAAAAATCGAGCTACATCATCTTAAACTCATCAATGACACTGAATAAGGATTCTAGTAGCTAAAAGCTATATCAGATAATCATTTTCAGACAAATTGTAACATATTTCTGAATTTTAAAGGTATTGTTTATTGATTGTTTACTGAGTACTTACCGGGTTCTCTTTGAAACATTTTGCGGAAATTACGTAATTTTCGGAGAATATCGCCAACCAGCTGGAAACAGAAGTAGCAGAATCTGAAAGGCCATTCATTGCAACAGATACAAAACCATATGCAAGTCGTGATCCTAGCTTAAGAAACGAATGAAGGGTGATCGTTTGAATGGAGCGTGTCAGACACGTGAAAATGACGCCAAAAATTGCTTTGCTGCCGAGCCGACCCAAATTTGAGGTGGTGTAGCTTCGGTTCCAGGGGGTTCCTGATGGCCGGGAATGCACCGTTGGTCTTCGGTTGTGCTCTATTTTAACAGATATCAGCCAGATTCGTGAGATGACCCTGCTTGCCCCCTCTGTTCGGCACCAAAGCTGACTTTCTCGAAAAATGCATCTTAAACGATTTACCCACTCCGATTTTTCTATAAAGCAATTTTGGGGTAAATTTTCTGCTGTCTCTATCTAATTATAGGTAAAAATCGATGAAATTTTTTGTAAAACAGCGAAATCCTCTTATAAAATTTTAGCCTCGAAGTTTTGAGGAAACTATAAGTATGTAGAAATTAATACAAGTAAATTAATCGCTTAGCTCTGAATTTGAGTAGGCAAGTTCAGACGGAATGGAGTACTAATCGCTTTTATTTGCACTACATAGTGCTGTTTAGAAATAAAAAAGTGAAAGCAATTAGATTTCCTGGTTTTATATGGTTTCCAAGCACCTAAAAGCACAAATCACACAAATACTGCTTGTTTTGCATTGCAAAACCATCATCTGATGTGGACATACATCTGTATGCAGTCAGTGTACTAGTACTTACGTTTTGCAAGATGTTGTGCGCCCTGCTTTTAGTAGTTCTCTTATCAGCACTTTCCCCATTCTTGGCCTTCGCATTAGGTACAGAAGTCGTTTCTTTGACAAACGTACGTTCATACTGGATTACGTAGATTTATAGGCTGTGAAAAAAGCGAAATATCTGAAATTTCACACGGAACACTGCTATGCAGTAGTGCCCACTCTACAGTACCAAGCGGTACTGTAGCTAGGCTTCGATGCAATGTGGGACATGAGGCGGTTGACCCTACAAAAGCAGAAACTGTCTGCACTGATGGACAGTGGAGTTCAACATTGTCAAACTGTAGACCGAAATCGTGCAAACGAAGCGTGCTAGGGCCCTTACCCTACTCATACCTGCCTTCCAACGATGACACCGTCTCAATGCTACCACATGCTACCATTGCTTCGTTTGCTTGTGAAGCAGGACATAAATTAACAAGCCCGGACATGCTTCAACTCGACCATCTTGACCCGGAACACCAAATTATCTGTCATTTTGGAACTTGGGTGGGCAGACCAAGACATCTCTACAGATGCACACGTATTGCTCTAAAATTATCCTCTTCTTCAATAACACATAGAAAGAAAGTGTAAAGTTTTCTTTCAGTTGTTTCTGTTTGCCAAGCTGAAGAACCCTGCAAAAATGGTGGCATCTGCGCCGATCTGCCGGGACTCGGTTTTCGATGCGACTGTTCGCCTTCCAGTATTTATGGCGGACGAAATTGTACAGATCCTGGTAAAACAGTTTCGGAGTACATACTGAAGAGTTTGATTCATTCCAAATTCTAATTCGTAGCTTCGAAATTTCATTTCAAAATTGGTGAAAATAATAAAATGACACCCACTAATAAGCTCACATCATCACGATAGATTGAAAGATAAACTGACAGCCTCTAATAAACCAACGCCCTCTAATAAACTAACACCCTCTAATAAACCAACAACCTCCAATATACAGGGTCCGCCAAAAAAAAACCCAGCAGTTTTTTGGTGTAGCAACCGCAAATCTCAATCGATTTGAATGAATCGTTTTTTAAATGAAAGATAAATGAATTCTTGAAAGATTGATGTAACGTTTATTAACATAGCCTGCTTAGTTCCTGAGATATTTGTCCTCAAAGTCAAAACAGAGATTTTGGCAATGAACAAGAGTGATAAAGAACAACCCGGCAGATTTTTTAGTTTTGCAACCATGAATCTGAACCGATTTGAATGAATCCTTTTTTGAATGAAAGACTGATAAATTCTTCAAAGATTGGTGCAATTTTTATTGAGATTGACAGTTTAGTTCTTGAGATATTTACCCTCTAAGTCTAAACAGATTTTGGCAAAGAACAAGAGCAATTCCATTGCATTTCATAATAAAGCAGATTCCTACTGCTGGGGCTAATGATACTTTAGTGTTGAAGTAAACCGAGTTTCTGTGTCAGCAGTAAAGCCTCCAATAGCCCTTAGCAGGAATCCGTTTTATTACGAAGTGCAGAATAATAAAAAATCCCTCTTGTTCACTGCTGAAATCACTGTTTTGAATTTGACAGCCAATATCTCAGGAACTAAGCAGAGTAAATTAATGAAAATTTCAGCAATCTTTTAAGGATTTATTTATCTTTCATTTAAAAAAGGATTCATCCAAATCGGTTGGGATTTGCGGTTACTACAGCGAAAAATCTGATGGGTTGTTTTTTTTGGCGGACCCTGTTGTACATAAAATTCAGAAAACTGCTACCTGTAAGATGACAAGTTATAGGGATCCTAATAATGGCCGGTTGTGCGGACAGCGCCACAGTGGAGGGTCAAGGCGAGTTATACTTTCCTGAGGACACCGCCTCAAACCGCATTCTACCCGGCCCATTCCAAAGATTCCATCATCCAGCCGGAGGAGTGGTAAAGTTGTCCTCCGGAAAAACTGTGCTGGTTATAGCAGGGGAATCCGGCTCAAACTGCAAAAGATCGGTGTTCTTCGATTTGGACAGTCTTGAGATGAGTCAAGGTCCTGACCTAAAGGTCAACCACTTCGTCACCGCAGGTGCTGTCGTGAACAACAGCTTCGTGGTTTGCGGTGGCAGTGGATTTGGTGGTAGTTCGTATGACGCACAAACCAGCTCTTGTGAACGGTTGGATACTCAGACTGCAGAACCACAGTGGCTTATGGTAAATCAGATAGTCTGTATGAATGTACTTGATAGTGATGCAGAAATTAAGAGTCAGTCTCTGAACCGATCGAGTCTTGGCCCTTTGCCCTATTCAGACCCCAAAATTGAAACTTTGGGCTAGAGAGCTGTATGTTGGTACACTAATACATACTTACGAGTTGTCTTTCGGCCCCAAAGGATTAGTGGATTTGACGCTCCAATCCCGATATACAGCCTTCTGAAAATCGGTCCGCTTAACTATGGGACCAAAATTTCAAACTCGAATTTCTAACCTACCAGCTGGAGTTGGAAGATAAAAATTTGGGTTTTTGCGTAACTTTTCGAGTACTTTAAGAATCTGCAGTCCAATTTTGTTTTGGAAGAAAAAAATTTTTTTTCGATCTCTTTCGCGGGCCATAACTCGGCTGGAACCCCCCTAGAGGCGCCTTTTTATTTCATAACTTTGTAGCGCTTTTTATAAGCTTCATTTTTGTATAGAATATGTTACAATTTGCTAGTGGCCAATCCAGTGAAAATTGGCCTCAAATGTCAGGAACCCGAAAAATTCGCATGTTTCACTATAGACATAATTTTCCAAATCGAATTCCTGACTTAATAAACGGAGTTGAGCTTTGAAAATTTGGGTTTGCAGAGTACTTTCAGTGTGCCTTCGGCATATTTAGTGGATTTAGGATTTCTAGGATAAAAATTTTTTTTCGACCTTTTCGCGGGCCATAACTCGGCTGGAACCCCCTAGAGGCGCCTTCTTATTTCATAAATTTGTAGCGCTTTTTATACGCTTCATTTTGGTATAGAACACGCTACGATTGGTCGTGGCCAATCCGGTTAAAATTGGCCTCAAAGGTTACAAACCCGAAAAATTCCTTCATTTGGAAGGCTAAATTTTTATGAGTTCTCAACATTTGAGGCCAATTTTCACCGGAGTGGCCACGAGCAATCGTAGCGTGTTCTATACTAAAATGAAGCTTATAAAAAGCGCTACAAAGTTATGAAATATAAAAGCGCCTCTAGGGGGGTTCCAGCCGAGTTATGGCCCGTGAAAGAGGTCGAAAAAAAATTTTTCCCTAGAAATCCTAAATCCACTAAATATTCCGAAGGCACACTGAAAGTACTCTGCAAACCCAAATTTTCAAAGCTCAACTCCGTTTATTAAGTCAGAAATTCGATTTGGAAAATTATGTCTATAGTGAAACATGCCAATTTTTCGGGTTCCTGACATTTGAGGCCAATTTTCACTGGATTGACCAAGAGCAATCATAACATATTCTATACAAAAATGAAGCTTATAAAAAGCGCTACAAAATTATGAAATAAAAAAGCGCCTCAAGGGGGGTTCCAGCCGAGTTATGGCCCGCCAAAGAGGTCGAAAAAAAATTTTTTCTTCCAAAACAAAATTGGACTGCAGATTCTTAAAGTACTCGAAAAGTTACGCAAAAACCCAAATATTTGTCTTCCAACTCCAGCTGGTAGGTTAGAAATTCGAGTTTGAAATTTTGGTCCCATAGTTAAGCGGGCCGATTTTCAGAAGGCTGTATCTCGGGATTGGAGCGTCAAATCCACTAATCCTTTGGGGCCGAAAGACAACTCATAAGTATGTATTAGTGCACCAACTTACAGCTCTCTGGGCCAAAGTTTCAATTTTGGGGTCTGAATACTGAGACTCGATCGGTTCAGAGACCGACTCTTAATTTAATTGTAATTGAATTGAAATTCAAATTCCGTAATTTCAGATCACTAGAGCTTAAGCATGCATACACACACATATACAGTATAATAGAATACCGTGAAACTTCTAAATAATGCGCTGTGCTATTACTTTGTTCTGCCTGCCTACGTGCTATTGGCGGCGCTATTATTCAAGGGTGCGTGTATATCGATTTCGTTAGAGATTCAAAATCTGTCGTGCACATAAAATAAATACTGATCTGTTTGAGGACTGGAGCCCAATGAAAACCGCTCGACAACGTCACGTGATGGCAGAGTCAGAGGGTAAACTCTACGTAGCTTACGGCAGACTTAGCAGCGATAACATTGAACAGTACGAGCCTGAGACCAAGCAATGGGTGGTTCTGAGCAACACTGGATATCGGTCAGGACCGGGGATGGCACAGCTGAACGGCAAACTTTACATCTGCGGTGGAAACAACGGCGTTAGCATTGTTAGTTCTTGTCAAAGCTTTGACCCGACCAAGAGAAACTGGACCAGTGTTGCCTCTATGAACGAGCCTCGTCAGTGGCTCTCTCTGCTAGTGCATCGAAGCAAGTTGTACGCTTTTGCTGGGTATATTGGTGCAGGCAGAAATCTGAAAACTGTGGAGGTTTATGACCCAGTCAACGACCTCTGGGCTTATGTGGCTAGTTTGAAGAACAATCGTAGGGGTTTTGTAAGTGTAGGATTAGAAGGGTTTGAGTGAAAGTTTACATTACCTGCTTACTGTGATCAAAATGTGTTTTGGCTTGCTCGGCGTGCGGCCCATTTCTGCCAGGTTCAGACTGACCAAATTTTGCAGTCTTGGTTTGAAGCTCAGGCTGAGCGTTACAATTAAGCTTAGACGGAGGCTTAGGCTTTGGAAAACAAGTTCAAAAATAGCGCTTTGCCAGGTGAGGGATGGTCCAGAATGTTTGCCAAATTTTTTCGTACATACAAAATTACTGAAGAATTGTGTATTTAATCCACCCGTTTAGTCTGTACATTCATTGTATTGTCAGTAAAGTCCCATCAATACAGTATGTCTCCTACGTACGTACGTAGTTTTGCGTATGAAACAGTGGTTTGGAAAGCTAATACTTGCTTATGGTCTTGTTTGTGACAATTATTTTTTGATAAATTGCGCTACATCGCAAGCCCAAGGGGCTGAACAAAAATTACAATTTTGGCCATTACTTGCCATTGATTGTCATCGTGTTCGAAATCCCCTCCAAAAGCAGATAAATGACTTCATTTTTTCCAAACCTCCATCCTCCATACTGGTTCACAGCAAATTAATTAAGTTTTGGACGAAATCCGGTAGCAACTAGCGAATTCGCCGCAAGGTAATTTTGGGCAAATAGATTTAAAATTTATTTCAGATTTTAGCCAGCGAGAAGTTTGATAGCCTCAAACATATATAAAGTGCCGATGCCGGCAGAATTATGCGAAAAGCAGCTTGAACAAGTATGCTCGGTGTCAGGAGGCAAGGTGTTTCTGATAAATAGATACTATAACCCTCTCGCGCAGGGCCGTCAAATGTCCGATGAGCCAATTCGAATTTTTGGCCGGGAAAATGCATGATGAACCCGTGCGAAGCTGATTAAATTTGTCCGATGAAAACGCTGCGTGATGGAAAGAGTCATCACGCACTTGCGTGATGAGGTTTTTCATCACGCATTTTTATACTGGCCGCCACTTTAAACTGTGACGCTGTCTCTACTACGGTAGCTTGACGCGTCCAAGCTAGTGATGCTTGGATTATTTCTCTACTTGGCGCCGCCCAACTAAACCTACAAACAGCTGATTGCAGAATATATTCCGCGGCAGACGCGTCAACGCGCATCCATTCCAAACTGCGCAGCCGCGTGCTAATCAGAAGCGGGCCAGCCGGTCGGTCGGACACAAAGTGCGTGATGAAAATGAGTTATGGCTGCGCCGGCCGCATAACGCAAATGCGAAGCTGATCGAGGTTTAAATTTTGCGAAGCTGATCAGCTTTGCGTGATGAACCCGTGCGAAGCTGATCGGCAAATGCGTGATGAAAAATTGTCGCGTGCACCAATTGGTGCACGGTCTGCCGGTCTGCCCGTAAGACATATAGTAGATATTACAGCAAATAGAAAATTACTGAATCTCTTCTAAATTAGGGATTACAATGTATGCTAGAGGAAGTTCTTATACTGGTGCTCCTCTGTTGTAGCTTGTTGAGTTTATTGAAAATGAGACAAGAAGTAGTCTTATTAGGGTATTACTTGCTTGGGCGAATAATCGGCAAATGTCGACCAAATTGATAGCAAATAGCAAGTCAATAACAAATTCCGGTGTCCACAGTAGCAAATAAATTGGTAGTAAATTAGATTTTTCGACAGCGACAAGCAGGTTGATAACAAATTAATTAGAATATATATTAACTGGAAAACAGTACCCCGAATTGCTCTTACACTTGCATTCAAATAAGCCAAATTTAAGACAATTAATTCATATTACCTTTACCTTGTATCATATCCCTTTGTTACACACGTGCTCCTACAGGAGCCGTCATCTTTTGGGCGGCGGCCGCCCAAAACATGTCCGCTGCCCCAAATCCGATACCGATAGTTGGGATCGGAAATAGGCCAATTTCGATAGTAACTATCGTTTGTGTAATAATCGCGCGTTAAACCGATACCAATATCGACGGAAGGGTTTGCCCATTTTTTGCCTTGCTCGCCAAAAGCCTATCGGTTTTCCGATAGTTTTTCCCGATAAATTTATCGGCGGCCGATACCGATTTGGCGGATTTCCGATACGATTTTTTGGGCGGTGTGTAACAAAAGGATATAGTTCTGTTTATAGTACTCCCTATTTATTAGTGTTTCAACGATATCAAAATTCGACGATATTCGATATCGATATTTTCAGCTCAATACTGATCGATATCGATATCGATATTTATGGTTATGCAAGGAAATCTGAAAATTTTAAAGAGTAAACTGCTCTCGCTGCTTATCAGTCAAGCACTGATGCAATCGGCGATCTCATATCAATTATCTAGAGAATCGCAGAAATGTAGTGGCTCTTTTGAAGCCCTTCAATGAAAAGTTTGACCCCTCAGGCCGATGCCCCACCCTCATTAGGCATAAATGAGCTCAGACAGAATAGCGTGTTTTAACTTATTTTAATGACAAATAAGCCAATAAACCTTGACTTTAGTAAAAAAAATCGGACTGTTTTGCTTACCATCAACCACCATCAGCCCGGCGCGCTCCCCGTTGAGAATTTGAAAATTTACCACCTCTCAGCCCAAATGCTACATAGTCCATGTCTGCTTCTGCCCTCCTGCTTCAAGTGTGCGGAGTGAGCAGCTCTTCAGTGTTGCTGCAGACTATAAGAACCTAAGCGCTGCTGTATGAAGGCTCAGAATGCCAAGAAATTGATGTTTCTGAGAGCTATTGTGATGTAGTAAGGGTATGGTTGGGTTTCCTACATCTAGTGAGACCACTGAGTTAGGAGTAACCTACAGTATTTCACCGAGTTCCACAAACGACTTACGTACTATCAGAGTAGCCTGTGTGGTCTCAATAGAGGGACTCTGCACTAGAGTGTATAAGAGGAGTCACCTGTCTAGCTAGCCTATTATGTATTTAACCAACTTCTATGCCAGTCTATCGCGATGCTAGTAGCTGCGCGCTCACCTGCCTTAACTAGACGTTGGTTTCCGGTTGGGAGATGTTCAATGGCAGCCGCGATCCACTGGGGACAGGAGCTGGAGGCTGTCCGGTCTCGGTTTGGCTTCTTCTCCCCGGAGAACGAGAACGGGAGAACTTTCTTACCACTCCAGCAGCAACTGACCAAGGTGGATCTCGGCTGCCAGTTTATAAAGCCTTAAGCTAACTTTGGATTTGCATACGGGCGCGCATGCACTGCGCAATTATCCGCCCCTTTTTCCGACGCTGCTGATTGGACGGCGGCCTCGCCGTCTGACTACTAATATAGTTTCTATTCTTGGGTTACCTGCTCTGATTTTATTTAAATTAGTCTATGTATTATATGACACTATCAAGCCACTGTTAGGTTTTGACTATACGATCGATTTCTAAGTTGTCCATAAGAAATTGTTTTTTACTGTTCCGGAGAAATAAACTTGGTGTCGAAAAATATCGAAAATATCGATGCGATATATTGACTTTTCGATATCGGTATCGATATATCGTCGGAACCCTACTATTTTTAGTACCCCGAGTGCGAATGGGTATTGCCTATTGGGTATTGGGTGCATTGGGGTGTTCTCGAGGTGTTAGGTATTGGAGGACTACCTAATTAAGACCTGTCAAAATCGAAGAACATTGATGTTGACCTGAAAGATTAATCTAGAAAATCGAAAATATTTGTCGATGATTAGGTTCAGGAAACTGTTTTTGCGTTAGTGAACTAAAACTTAGTAGAAATTTTCTTATAGTGTCCCGTTTTTCTAAAAGGTACACCAGTAATTAATTTCCTTCTTTCAATTTAAAATAAAAATTGTGCCATTAGAAAGTCTGTCAAAATTAAGAGAAACTAATGAATTATGTACTAAAACTGTCTATTTTTTTCAGCATGCATTTTAAATGCGTTTTTGAAGTCTAAATTTAAAAATTTTTTTCCCTTGTCGGGTAAAAGCCTAACCACTTTAAAACTACTAAAACTTGTAATTAATCTCAATTTTATGCCCGGAATGCCTTTTAAACGCGTTTTTCAAGGTGGGGTATTGGGGGTCTCAGATATTGGTATTAGGTATTGGGTTTTTCAGGTATTGTTTGCACTCTACCGGGTACTATAAACGGCACTTTGTGCCATTTATAGTGGATGGATTGTCCGGTTGGGGCCGCAGCAGCAGTCTATGCGAAGGCCACACTGCGGGCCCATCTCAAGTGCCTGACTGTATTAGGACCGGGAACCTGGGTACTATAAATAGATTCGGTTTTTTTCGCAAAACCCTAAGTGCCATCGCCATGTACTGTATAGTACCCGCGTAATACAAAAGACACTATACGGTACAGTATACTAACAGACAAATTATTGTGTTCAAATGAACTCCAACTATAGATACTAATTAATTAGTGCAGTTTACAGGTGCAATTTAAATTAACTTTTGGTTAATTATGTATTTGCTTGGTTGGTTGATAAGCTAAATACAGTCTTTGCCTCATAGCAACAGACTTTATCTGCTAGCACTTCACCAAAGGAAAGGGGGCAAGGAGTTAAAGTCCGGCAAAGACATGGTGCTTATACAGCTGCTGTGCATACCACTAAGCATTTCACTGCCAACCTACCTGGCATTCCTGTATATTTTGGTGCGCCACCGCAAAGACGAAACGCTGGGCGCACCTTTCTTCAAACTCTGCATCCTAATGGGACTAGCCGACTTGATTCTATTGCTAAACTCCTGGCTGCTACTAAAATTTCCAATGATGGGCTGGTTCGGACTGGACCAGCTGGTAAAGAGTTTTCCGGTGGCCTCAAAAAACCTGTTCGCCTTTTTTGCCCATTATGGCATGATCGCACAGCAGCTGGGAATGGTGACGTTGGCTTTTAATCGACTTACTACTCTCTGCTACGATCACTTACATGCTACGGTAGGTTCTACTATAGCGAGGTGTAGGACAGTACTGTGGATCAGGTATACCTGTACCTGTACCTGATTATCAGGTAGATTTTTTGCAATACCCACCTGATACCTACCTGATACCTGATCGGGTACTTTCGAACTGTACCTACCTGATTTTGGGTATTTTTGGACTGAAACAGGTACAGGTATCAGGTAAAAACGGAAGGCGTTTACGACCGATTTGTTCATTAAAAAAGTGTGTAGGAAGGCTAATTTTTCAAAAATTTTCTCGCCCTGGTTGGGCCGTTGCCCAACCAGGCCTCTTCAGACTGCAATACCTCCTAGGTTAAGTTAATACTATACTCAGAATACTTTCAAAAGCGTTTTTAAGCTAGTTTTGTCAAAATTTTCTCGCCCTGATTGGGCCATGGCCCAACGCCTAACCAGAGATCTAAAAATTTTATGCTTCCCTTTGCAAAATCCTGAATAAGCCAATGAATAAAGGCGAAGACAGATAGGGACACACTCTATGGGTAAGTTGCGAGAAGCCATACTCTAAGTAGCAAAGATAAACCACCAAAGATGGATGTGCAAAGCTATTCCACACCCCTGTGATATCTGGAGAGTGGGTTTTATTAGTAGTTTCATAGCGAAAAAGTCATAAGATGACTGGACTAAATCTGATTTTAGCTGACTTTTGAGACTAAATTGGTGGTGGGCGATTTTTCGGCTAAAATCCGGATTTTAACTTTTTATGAGCAAATACCTGATACCTGTATTTTTGTGAATAGAATACCTACCTATCCCTGATACCTGATTGGGTATTTTTGAAATACCTGTACCTGATTCCTGATATTAGGTACTTTTCCAATACCTGCCCACAATAGGACAGCGAGTGTTTATTACCAAAACAGCAGTACAGCGAGTGAGGCAGTGACACGAGTGAATAGCAAGAGATAAGAAAAAGTAGGCCAGTCAGTCGTAGCCAGTCAGACAAAGTGTAAAACGTGCTATGTAGATGAGGACTAAACAGGAGCTCCTACAATACAGTATGTACGAAGAATAACTTAAATTGCACACTATGTACATATGTATGTACTTTCAACATCTACTACTGTCTTTTTAAACTAATGAGTCTTTTGAAACACCGAAGCCAAGGCAGTGGCTCATCCAAGGGGGTGTAGGGTGGGTACACCCCCTTTGCGGTGGAGGTAGTAAGAGAAAGTCTGTCAAAAACAGGGTTGTATATTTTTCCGAAAAAAATCCTCGGCCTGTTTTTTCCAGTTTTTTTTCCGGTTTTTTTCCTAAATCGCGGAAAAAACTCCAGCTCAAGTTCTAAGTATCCTAGTCTGGTTTCATGATTCCTAACGCTTTCTAGCGCCTTCCTGAGTCTTTTCAGAACAGAAATACACGTCTTACATAGATATAAATCACGAAACAGGCATGAAACAGTCCCTGACAGGCTCAATCAATACACTCCATATGCAAATTTTCTTACAGCAGTTTGCACTTTTGTTTTAGATTGCCAAATTTGGTCTTTTCTTTTGTTTTTCTAACAGTTTTGGGATAGTTTGGCCTATTATACATAGCAAAAGTCCATTTTTTAACTGAAAAATGACATAAATTAGCTATTTTTAGCTTGAGTTTTTTTCCGCGATTTATGTTTTTTTCCGACCCTTAGGAAAAAAACCGGTTTTTTTCCGGAAAAAAACGGAAAAAAACACCGGAAAAAAACACACCTCACAACCCTGGTCAAAAATAAGCGAAACTAATGAATTGTGTTCCAAAACTGTCTATTTTGTGCTCAGAATGCCTTTTAAATGCGTTTTTGAAGGGGTTGTAAATTTGTTTGAAAGAGACAGGATATTTGCATTAGTGACGTTTAGATATGGAGAAGCAGAAGTTTATGGGCATTTGCGGTAGTTCAGTTAGTGCTGCCGATACCGGAGGCAACGGTAAATGCACTGCTCACATCGCCTCATCTCATTGACAATGTGACCGGAAAGATTGATACACCCTACTACCAAAATCAATATGCCAAGGTGGGTTTCAGACGTACTTGGTTTGGTATTCCGTTTAATATATGTAGTAAGTAGGTTTGTAAAAGCCCATGATGGGCTTATATTTCAGACAAAGCCAAATGCTGCATACTGAGTAAAGCTGTAAAAGGTCTAAAGGAAATTTGAAAGAAATCTAAGCCCGTTCATCAATACAAAACGTACCAATATTATCGGAGTTTTCCACCTATAAGACCCCTCTGGTTATAAGACCCGGGTCTTATACTGTACCTGGATTTCTTTTCCGATTATAAGACCCAAGTCTTATAACTGGGTTTCTTTTCCGATTATATGATCCGGGTCTTATAGCAGGTGGTCAGAAAGCAGGATCTGTCAGGGGGCATTTTCTAGTTATAAGACCCAGGTCTAACTAAGCTCAGAATGGTGTGTTTTCGTGTATATTATTTACAAGATAACTAATGAATATGGAGTTTTTGAACTCAGGTCATTCAAGAATCGTTCTAAAATCTGCGTTATCTTGGAAAGATTCCTGATTTCATATGTTTAGATACAGGGTGTCTCAAAAAAATGATCACATTTCTTTTTACTGCCATTTCCGTAAATTTTGACCAAATAGGCTGAAATTTGGACCTTAAGTGCCAAAACTCGTGCAATTTTATTTGTTAAAGTTTGGTGCACTAGGCTTGACTCATTCCCGAGAAATTTCAAAAAAAGTGAAATTTGGTAATTTCAATAGTGAAAGGCGGTCACCGAAAAATGGAAACATTTCCTTTTCCTATATCTTTTCTAATTTTTGATGGAATTGGATGAAATTTGGAGTGTAAACGCAGAAGTTCAGGGTAATTCGTGTGTAAGAAGTTGACGCATGAACTCCAACGCTATCGTTAGAGTTTAGGCGATAATGTAATGTAACGTTTTTTTCGGTGACCGGCTTTTGGCATTGAAATTACCAAATTTCACTTTTTTTTAAATTTCTCGAGAATTGGTCAAGCCTAGTGCACCAAATTTTAACACATAAAATTGCCCGAGTTTGGGCACCTATGATCCAAATTTCAGCCTATTTGGTCAAAATTTGCGGAAATGGCAGTGAAAAGAAATGTGATCATTTTTTCGGTGACCGGCTTTCATTATTGATTTAACAAATTTCACTTTTTTTGAAATTTCTCGGGAATGAGTCAAGCCTAGTGCACCAAACTTTAACACATAAAATTGCACGAGTTTTGGCACGTATGGTCCAAATTTCAGCCTATTTGGTCAAAATTTGCGGAAATGGCAGTAAAAAGAAATGTGATCATTTTTTTTGAGACACCCTGTAGCTGCTGTAAAGCATATTGGAGCCTCTAAGTTAAGTTGCCTACGTTTTCAAAACTTGTTTAAAACTGAGCTATTCGGACTTAAACGTACAGTCAGTGGTTGCAAAAATCAAAACCAGTGTATTTCATGCTTTTCATGCAGAATATCGAGTTTTAGTTGTAAAATATAGATTTTCCACCTTTAAGACCCGGGTCTTATAACTGGTACAAAAATGTGACTCCAAATTTAGGCATTTTTTTCTGTTATAAGACCCGGAAGTGAGGAGGCAAGCAAAAACGCTTTTTGCAGAACCTCATCTACTCAGCATTCTGCGTTTTCATGTTTCTCTGCAACGCGTCAGCTCTGCTGATGTACCTGAAGGTACTAAACACCATTCGCCGGCACAACGCTCAAGTGGCTGACATTCAAGCAAAACCGACCAACTACAACCACGCGGACAAAAAGTTGGTCATGTACGGTTTATGTCTGCTGCTCATCAACTCTCTATATATAGTGTGTGCTTGGTCGATGACCCAGTCAAGTGTGCCGTCAAACTTTTTCAACGCTATCTTTATGTTTATTACCGATTTCTCTGCCTATTGTAACCCCTGGTTCATTTTGCTCTTTTCCCAGCCTGTTAGAAACCGGTTTAAGGCACTGTGCAGCTAGTCTGTCTACAATGCAAACTACTCAGCCTATAATAGCATTCATTACTGGTACCAGTACTGATTTAACGCCGCTCACCTTCAACAGAACTATGAAAAAGTTAGAAAAAGATCTGTCTCGTTTCGTTCGGATAGCACTCAATGTTGACCTTGTGAGTATAAACTCAATAAACTGTCCTACTTATCGGTACTTTCATTGTTCTCCGACCATGCTTACTACACTGTACTTGTCAGCTACCGTATTTGACATTCGCGACCGTGTGCGTCAGTTGACATGCCTCGACGTGTCTGGCTATCGTTCCGAGTATTTTGTCGGCTCGGCAATAGTTAGTGACCATCCCACTCTCTGCGCAGTTTGATCGTTTGTGCGTATGTATACAATGGAATTCCAACCTTCTCTTGTAGCGTTAAAATTGCTGCAGCGGAGCAGAGCACAATACAGTTTGGCGTCGTTTAGGAGGCCATTGAAAAGTATACACATAAATTATCTCATAAACCGAAGGCCGGCCATGAGAGCGGTAGCCAGGTGATTGCATTGTAAACCGCTTTTGTGCTGGAATTCTAAAAGCAAACAAGCACTTTTCAGGTGACATATGTATGGTACTGCTCAGAAGCGGCCAATTCTGCTTAGAAGACTAATTATTAACTGTTCATTTGTGTATTATTTTCTTTCGCGTGTTCGCTAATTAGCGAGGTGGTATTACTCCGCGTATTTTTGGCCTCGGGCGGAAGGCCTGTCTCAGTTGTTGATCCAAGGTTGCCGTTCAGCAACTACGTTTTGTTAAACGGGTTTCTGAAGTTCCAGCAGTTCCTCTCGAGCATTTGCAGAAGGCTGAAAACCTGTGGCTTGTGTACGTGCAGAAATGCAATTTTACCCAAGAGTTGGAAGATCTGCAGTATGGACGAAAACGGACCCCTCTGGTTAAGCAGCTCGATCTGTTCTTAGACCCAGATGGTGTTGTTCATTGTGGTTCAAATTTGCTGCTTTCTGCCAAAAATCCGATTTTACTGCCTCAGCCTAGTTTGCTTGAAACGCAAGGGGATTCGGTCAGACTAACTGCTTTGCTCATTTTTGATCTGCACCAAACCAGGGCTGTTGGGTCGGTTTTTTTCCTCGGTTTTTTTCGTTTTTTTCCGGAAAAAAACCGGTTTTTTTCCTAGGGGCTGGGAAAAAAACTAAAATGCGGAAAAAAACTCAAGTAAGTTTTTAAAGGAAATAGGCACAATAACTGGTTAAATTCGCTTCCAATGCTTTGAATTTACGTTAATAGAAGCCTTACAAGCATTTCCATGGCATAACTTAGCTGTTTTTCGCAAAAAATATTGGTACCATTTTCAGGCAACTTTTATTATTGTATTTTTGGTGTTTTTAAATCAAATTACTGCTCTAAAACATGAAATTAGTGCATTTTGTAATAAGACTCACGCTATTTCGTTGAATTCTGCAATAAAAAGCGATTGTTAAAAATTTTTTTCTCTCATCTCGGAAAATAACTTTTGGAAAAAAACCGGAAAAAAACAGGAAAAAAACCGGAAAAAAACCGGCTTGAGTTTTTTTCCGGAAAACAAACAGCCCTGCACCAAACCCTTGGTCACACCGGCACTCAATACATTTTGGCTCATTTGCGCTATAGGTTCTGGCTCCCTAAAGGGCCGGCTGAGGTTTTGAGCATTTTGCGGCACTGTCGTGTTTTCCACCGACTTTGTGGGCAGCCCTACAAAACGCCAGATCAGCCTCCTCTGCCAGACTTCCGAGTTCAAAGGTCTATGCCATTCACTCACACTGGCGTGGACTATTTTGGTCCTCTCAGTGCCAAAACCTAGCGATCTTACTAAGAAAGTTTGGATTGCTTTGTACACCTGTGCTGTTTCTTCTGCCGTTCACTTGGAATTGGTCCTTGATGCTTTCTGTGCCGAGTTTGTAGCTACCTATACCAGATTTTGTGTGAGGCGTGGCACACCTCAAACTATTGTATCCAACAACGGTGCTCAATTCAAGTTAGCTGATCGTGCACTCAAATTCCTGTTTTCGGCTGAGGACCTTCAAAATTCTGATTTTGGTCAATTTCTTGTGAGAAAACGCATCCGTTGGTGTTTTATAACTTGGCTAGCACCGTGTGTGTGTGTGTGTGTGTGTGTGTGTGTGTGTGTGTGTGTGTGTGTGTGTGTGTGTGTGTGTGTGTGTGTGTGTGTGTGTGTGTGTGTGTGTGTGTGTGTGTGTGTGTGTGTGTGTGTGTGTGTGTGTGTGTGTGTGTGTGTGTGTGTGTGTGTGTGTGTGTGTGTGTGTGTGTGTGTGTGTGTGTGTGTGTGTGTGTGTGTGTGTGTGTGTGTGTGTGTGTGTGTGTGTGTTTGTTTGTTTGTTTGTTTGTTTGTTTGTTTGTTTGTTTGTTTGTTTGTTTGTTTGTTTTAAAAGAGATGCTAATTAGAGATGCCTCGATTTAATTCGTCTATGGTGTGTCGTGTGCTTCGGCCACCTCCATCCTCAGTCTACAGGAATCCAGTGCACACTCATCTTATCCATTCCAGTCCGGCCACCAAGTAGAGGCATCAGCTAGAAGAGACTGTTCGAACTTTTTTGTCGCTGGAGGATGTCCTGTGCCAGAAACGGCGTTAAGTGCCTGGCTGTATTAGTTTCTGGAACCTGGGCAGACTAGGGATAGACTAATGAACTTCAACTCTAGACACTAATTAATTAATTAGTGCATTTTGCAGGGGAAATTTAAATTAACGTTTGGTTAATTGTAAACGTGCTTGGTTGGTTGATAAGCTAAATACAGTCTTTGCCTCATAGCAACAGACTTTATCTGCTAGCACTTCAACAAAGGAAAGCGGACAAGCAGTTCAAGTCTGGCAAAGACATGGTGCTTATACAGCTGCTGTGCATACCACTAAGCATTTCACTGCCAACCTACCTGGCATTCCTATATATTTTGGTGCGCCACCGCAAAGACGAAACCTTGGGCGCACCTTTCTTCAAACTCTGCATCCTAGTGGGAATTGCAGACTTCGTTCTATTGCTAGATTCCTGGTTGCTACTAAAATTTCCAATGGTGGGCTGGTTCGGCCTGGATCGGCTGGTAAAGAGCTTTCCGGTGGCCTCAAAAAACCTGTTCGCCTTTTTCGCCCATTACGGCATGATCGCACAGCAGCTGGGAATGGTGGCGTTGGCTTTTAATCGACTTACTACCGTCTGCTACGATCACTTACATGCTACGGTAGGTTCTACTCTGTCTTTCTAAACGACCGGTCTGTTGAATTGAAGCCACTGGGGTGGTAAATTTGTTTGAAAGAGACAAGTTATTTGCATGAGTGAAGTAACGTTTAGATATGGGGAACCAGAACTTTATGGGCATTTGCGGTAGTCCAGTTAGTGCTGCCGATACCTGAGGCAACGGTAAATGCACTGCTCACATCGCCTCATCGGATTGACAATGTGACCGGAAAACTTGATTCACCCTACTACCAAAATCAATATGCCAAGGTTCGTTTCAGACGTTCTTTGCTTACTTGTATGCCATATACTATGGTAGAAGCAAGGTTTGTAAAAGCCGATTTCAAACAAAGGCAAAACCTTTGTACTGAGTAAAGTTCTATAACGGTAAAAGTGTAGCGGTCCCACTCGGCAATAGTAGCAACTTCTGGAATAGGCTTGGTAGCTCGAGTTCTAGCGGCGAGACAGAGCGACGATTTGCAGCTGCTTTGTGTGCTTGTGCCAAGACCAAGACCAGTTTAGACTTTAACGTGCCTTCAGATACAACACAACACACGGGCGCGTAGACAGATTAGCGACCGTACTACACAGCAACCAAACAACACAACAGCGCTGGTCGGCCAGAGCCTACAGGAAACTCAGCGCTACAACACACAGCAGCGTACAGAGCCATCGCAGCAGCGGCCCAATCGATATCCGACAGGCCTCTGTGACGGAAGTGGGTGGAGCTAGATCCATCAGTCTGACAGTTCAGCCGCAAACCAACGCCGGAGCCCAAACAACAGTCCTGCCCGATAGCAATTGCAGGCCATTCGAGCTGGGGACGTTACAGCTCCCTTCTGAGGCTTGACGTCCTCGGCAAGCGCTGTATGTAAGCTCGAATGGACTGTTGGCTGCACCGCTCCCTTCTGAGGCTTGAACTTCTCAGTAGATCTTGATCTGGGTCGACTCTTCCTTTCTGGCCTTAAACAGCTGCTTCGCTTTTGACACAGTTATACAATAGAATATCAGAACAAAACAATTGCATTAAGAGAAACAAACAAATAACGAGTGAATATAAAAACCTAGGACAGTGAATATTGATATTTTCAATAAACACAATAACAACAATAGAATGATGAGAGTTCAACCTTCTCCCTGACGCGGTCGGCATGGGAGCACAAAATCGGCGTTTGTCCCATCTTCAGAAACCAAAATCTTGTCTGGCTCCACCTTGAGTTCACTAGGATTTAGATGCAAGCGGTTGCTCACATCCACCCTCGGCGTTCCAAAGCTGAGCTTGTTGAGTGCGCAGATAACCGATACCTCTTCTCTTTTGGACGTCACTGGGGGCATCACTGTGCCTGACGGCCACTGAGGTCGGTACACTTGTTCACCCAAGGTAGCACTGACTTTGTCTTTCCATCTGTGTCGATCCAACACCCATCTCATCTCCTCATCAATAGCACTTTCCCGACGATTCTTTCCTTCAGCTGTTCCCTCTGGCTTGTACTGATTCGCTTTCACTAACACACTCTCCTTTCTCTCCATGACTGGTGTCTGCTTGGCACTGCCTTCTGGCTTGTACTGATTGGCCTTCACCAACACACTCTCCTTTCTCTCCCTCACTGGCTTTTGCGTTTTATCTGGCGAGTAGAGCACTTTGGCATTCGTTGTAGCTGAGGAAGTACCAATCTTGTCTTTCTGAAGTGTAGCGAAGGTTGGCGAATAGTCGACACCCACTAGACGCTTTTCAGTACAGTACAACCAAGGCTGCACTGTGCTCTCAGCAAACTGGTCAAACCCATTCGTCTTTCTGTTGTGGTCTTCATTGATGATGTCTGACTGTGGAGAACTGTTCTTTTCGTCATCAGAACTCTTGCCACTGGTTTTGAACTCCATCTTTCTTCCATCACACACTTCTTCCACTCTAGCTTCTTGCAACAACTTATCTTCAGAGCTCTCAGACAAACTCGATCGCTGCTGAGCCTCTTCACACTGTTTCTGCACCACTTGTACACTCGGCGCTTCACTGAACACATATGCGCTAATGGCTGTCACCAATTTCGGTTCTTCTATCACCACAACTGCCACTTCTTGTTTTCTTGGGATGTCTTCAGTCCATTCTTCGGCCCATTCGAAACACTCATCTTCCAAACAAACAATTTCAGCCATACGAACCGGTGACATCTTTTCTTGAGGCAGTGACAGGCAGTCGAACCATGTAGCCATAGTGTTCCTGAGGCTAGCCAGAGACAATTGCCCCGGTTTCATTTCTCTAGCAGTATCATTGACACGGCTAGAACCCACGGCTTTTGTTATCCACTCATTGTCTACTGCAGCTCTGAACCATTCATGAAGTTCTTGAAGCTGATCGATGTTGGCAGCGTAAATACATACTTCAGCATCACTGGCCCTGGTCATGTCTATGTCGCTTTGATTGAATTGCAACGAAAGCTCATACCATTCATCCATCTTTTTCTTCCACTGATCAAGGGCCTTTTCTACTTTTTTCTGGTTGGTGGTTGGTGCTTTTCTCTGCTTCTTGGCGCGTCTGCTAGCGGCGGTGTGTGGTTGGTCTTTGTAGATTTCACTGAGGCTTTTCTTGACTACCGTATTTGGTCTGCTTTGCACTAGATCGTTGGTCTGAATCCCTGCTTCTTCTACTTCTCCAAAACTACCAAGCAGTTGAGACGAAATGGGATCACCTGAAGTGTCATATTCGACCGCAAGCTGTGAGTCAGTTGAGAGGTCTCCAATTGACGCAGCGCGTTTCGTTAGTGGTACATCAAGCGACACATCGAACGCGCGGCTCTCTTCTAGCGGGGCGTTGGATTGTCCTCCTCTCGGTTCCTCACTACACGACAACCGACGGTGCTCAATGGTAGCCTGTCCAGTGCCCTCGGCGCTCTCTTGGTCAACAGACGACAAACTGTGAACCATTTTTCGCTCCATATTCTTCTCTTTCACCTTCTTTTTCGATCCTTCAATCTCGGTGCATGAACCTCCATTTGTAGCGGTCCCACTCGGCAATAGTAGCAACTTCTGGAATAGGCTTGGTAGCTCGAGTTCTAGCGGCGAGACAGAGCGACGATTTGCAGCTGCTTTGTGTGCTTGTGCCAAGACCAAGACCAGTTTAGACTTTAACGTGCCTTCAGATACAACACAACACACGGGCGCGTAGACAGATTAGCGACCGTACTACACAGCAACCAAACAACACAACAGCGCTGGTCGGCCAGAGCCTACAGGAAACTCAGCGCTACAACACACAGCAGCGTACAGAGCCATCGCAGCAGCGGCCCAATCGATATCCGACAGGCCTCTGTGACGGAAGTGGGTGGAGCTAGATCCATCAGTCTGACAGTTCAGCCGCAAACCAACGCCGGAGCCCAAACAACAGTCCTGCCCGATAGCAATTGCAGGCCATTCGAGCTGGGGACGTTACAAAAGGTCTAAAGGAAATTTGAAAAATCTAAGCCCCTTCTAATCGAGAGTATGTTTTATGTATTTTTCAGTATAGTAGAGTGAACTGTTCAACTTAAAGCCACAACTACCGTATATCTAGTGCTCTTTATAGTACCCCAGAGAAAAAAATGACACCACTGTTTTTGCACTTATGTTTCAAATTTCAAAGTGCGAAAATGGCAGAAAAAAGAAATGTAGTCATTTTTGAGACACCCTGTACCCCGAACAATAAAGAGCGTGCAGTGCGCCGAGCAATTAGGCCGGCCGGCTGGCCCGTCTTTATGAGATAGTTCACTACTGTAACGGTTCCACTCGGCAATGGCAGCTACTTCCAGAATAGGCTTGATAGTTTGAGTTCAAGCGGCGAGACAGAGCAACGATTTGAAGCTGCTTTATGCGCTTGTGCCAGAACCAAGACCGGGTCAGAGTTTTATGCGCCTTCAGAGAATACCAGACGCAACACAACACACGGGCGCGTAGACAGATTAGGCGACCGCACTAACGAGCTACCAAACAACACAACAACGCTGGTCGGCCAGAGCCTACAGAAAACCCAGCGCTACAACACACAGCAGCGTACAGAGCCATTGCAACAGCGACCCAATCGAAATTCAACAGGCCTCTGTGACGGAAGTGGGCGGAGCTAGATCCATCAGCCTGACAGTTCAGCCGCAAACCAACGCTGGAGCCCAAACAACAGTCCAGCCCGATGGCAATTGCAGGCCATTCGAGCTGAGAGCGTCCCATAAGGTCCCAGCCAGTTGTGGCCAGTACTTAAGCCGATGCCTTAGGCAACTATGGTCAGACGCGCCGCAGCAGTGTTAACGCGCCAAATATGTCCGCCCGGCGCCAAATACGAACAGCAGACACTGGCAAGTGTCCATACATAGTTTATACTGAACGGAAGTTCTTCCATGTTAGGTTAATTGTACAGTTACAGTTAATTGGCCGGAACTAAACAATGCACGTAAACAGGCATATTAACTGTACATCACTCGCTGGCACTTTATTTGTTCCGTTAGGTGATGTCAGAATTTATCGAATCTCAGTTTAGTAAGCACCCTTTGGCAGTGATAAAGTGTACTGAACCTGCGCTTCAAAACCATTCTCGAGTGTTTCGATGCCAAAAGGAAACCACTACTAAGCGTTACTACCGTTGTGTGCGATGTTTGGAAATCAAGATATCACCCGACCACGAAAACGGACCGGTTTGTTGCATCAAGCTGGCACACGGTGAGGAACATTTCACAATCCAAACAAGCCTGCTGAAGTTGAACTCGGGAGAACCCCCAAGACAACGAAGGACAAAGTGTGTGCAGCTGGATCGACAAATCGTTGCAGCGCGCGATATGCTGCAGACTAATCTGGCGATCATTCGGGGCTGGCCCGAACTAATGCGCCAGCAGCAGTTAGTTCAACTTTTCCAACTGCATTTACGACATTGTTCATATTTGTTCGGTACTAATTGAATAAGGCGTGTAGTTTTGGTGTTTAGTGTTATAAAGCTGTTAGAGACTAAGCTAGACAATGCACTCTATAAAGCTTGCGCGCGTCGTGCAATAGTTGGCGCTACAGAGCCGCAGGGCGTTCTTAACCTCAGATTAACTGAGAGGGCTGCCTCCCTCTAACAATGGCTGGGACCTTATGGGACTGCACCATTCGAGCTGGGGACGTTATACTACCGTTATGTCCCCAGGTCATTTCAAACAATTGACACAAACAATTATGCGATCAGGCCGGCCTTCTTTCTCTCACTCTCTCTCTCTCTATCTGATGTTCTGTTAAGTCTGAGGGTCATAGATACCAACCTGAACATATTATTTTTCGATTCGGCGAACTGAACATTAGGCGAACCGTACAGTCGGCGAACTGACTTTCGGTCAACTGAACATTCGGCCAACTGAACATTCGGCGAAACGTTTTCGGCCAACTGAGTTTTGGCCAAATGATTTCGGCCACTGATCGTATCCCAGGTCTACCCCCTGTTACACGTACTACGTACCAGACCCCCTGTTACATGTACGCAGTGAAATTTCTGAATGTTTCTGAGATTACGCATTACACACACGCAATATGCAAAATGCGCATTAGTTTTTGCAATGCGTATACGCAAACTCATACCCATTTGTAAAGAAATGCGTATTTGCATATGCATTTAAAAAATCCGGTATTTAAGAGTCGTTCTCTGGTCAGATCGAGTTTCAGTATTCAGACCCAAAATTGAAACTTTGGCCTAGAGAGCTGTAAGTTGGTACACTAATACATATCGATAGGTTATGTAACCACCACAAAGGATTTCCCGATTTGACGATCCAGTCCCGAGATACAGCCGTCTGAAAATCGGCTCACTTAACTATGGGACAAAAATTTCGATCTTGAATTTCTTTCCTGCTAAAACAGTTGGGACCTAGAATTTGGGGATTTTATGTAACTTTTAGAGTACTTTAAGAATTTTTGGTCGGTTTTCGATTTTGACGAAAAAAATTTTTTTCGATCCCCTACCCGCCCCCCTATCTCGTCTGGAACCCCCCCTATGTGGGTTTTTTTATTTCAGATTATTGTAGCGCCATTTGTTAGCTACAGATTGGTGCCAAGCACGATAGCCCACGGCCCGGGGTTTTGAAGTAAATTGACTTCAAATGGCTGAAAATCGCATTTTTTTCCAGTTTTACTATGGGACAAAATTTCGAACTTGAATTTCTTTCCTGCTAAAACCAGTTGGGACCTAGAATTTGTGGATTTTACGTAACTTTTAGAGTACTTTAAGAATTTTGGGTCAGTTTTCGATTTTAACGAAAAAAATTTTTTCAACCCCCTTCCCACCCCCCTAGCCCGTCCGGAACCCCCCCCCCCTATGTGGGTTTTTTTATTTCAGATTACTGTAGCGCCATTTGTTAGCTACAGATTGGTGCCAAGCACGATAGCCCACGGCCCGGGGTTTTGAAGTAAATTGACTTCAAATGGCTGAAAATCGCATTTTTTTCCAGTTTTACTATGGGACAAAATTTCGAACTTGAATTTCTTTCCTTGTAAAAACAGTTCGGACCTAGAATTTGGGGGTTTTACGTAACTTTTAGAGTACTTTAAGAATATTTGGTCGGTTTTCGATTTTGACGAAAAAATTTTTTTTCGACCCCCTTCCCGCCCCCCTAGCTCGTCTGGAACCCCCCCCCTATGTGGGTTTTTTTATTTCAGATTATTGTAGCGCCATTTGTTAGCTACAGATTGGTGCCAAGCGCGATAGCCCATGGCCCGGCGTTTTGGAGTAAATTGACTCCAAATAGCTGAAAATCGCATTTTTTTCAGTTTTTCTATTGGACAAAATTTCGAAGTTGAATTTCGATTTTCAGCTATTTGGAGTCAATTTACTCCAAAACCCCGGGCCGAGGGTTATCGCTTAGCACCAATCTGTAGCTAACAAATGGCGCTACAGTACTCTGAAATAAAAAACCCACATAGGGGGGTTCCAGACGAGCTAGTGGGGCGGGGAGGGGGTCGAAAAAAGTTTTTTTCGTCAAAATCGAAAACCGACCAAAAATTCTTAAAGTACTCTAAAAGTTACCTAAAAACCCCAAATTCTAGGTCCCAACTGTTTTTAGCAGGAAAGAAATTCAAGTTCGAAATTTTGTCCCATAGTAAAACTGGAAAAAAATGCGATTTTCAGCCATTTGAAGTCAATTTACTCCAAAACCCCGGGCCGTGGGCTATCGTGCTTGGCACCAATCTGTAGCTAACAAATGGCGCTACAATAATCTGAAATAAAAAAACCCACATAGGGGGTTCCAGACGAGATAGGGGGGCGGGTAGGGGATCGAAAAAAATTTTTTTCGTCAAAATCGAAAACCGACCAAAAATTCTTAAAGTACTCTAAAAGTTACGTAAAACCCCCAAATTCTAGGTCCGAACTGTTTTTACAAGGAAAGAAATTCAAGTTCGAAATTGTGTCCCATAGTAAAACTGGAAAAAAATGCGATTTTCAGCCATTTGAAGTGGCACCAATCTGTAGCTAACAAATGGCGCTACAGTAATCTGAAATAAAAAAGCCCACATGGGGGGGGGGTTCCAGACGAGCTAGGGGGGCGGGAAGGGGGTCGAAAAAAATTTTTTTCGTCAAAATCGAAAACCGACCAAATATTCTTAAAGTACTCTAAAAGTTACGTAAAATCCCCAAATTCTAGGTCCCAACTGTTTTTAGCAGGAAAGAAATTCAAGTTCGAAATTTTGTCCCATAGTAAAACTGGAAAAAAATGCGATTTTCAGCCATTTGAAGTCAATTTACTCCAAAACCCCGGGCCGTAGGCTATCGTGCTTGGCACCAATCTGTAGCTAACAAATGGCGCTACAATAATCTGAAATAAAAAGTTTCATATACTGTATACATGGATTCAATTTTATCCGTATTTTCGCAAAACCTTAGTGCCATTTATAGTACTTGGGTACGTACTATAAACAGCACAATACGGTAAAACCACCATCTCCTATTGATTACTATTTTTAACACTACTAGTAAATTTTAGAGCAAAAGTTTAGACGTAGAATATGAGGAGGCAAGCAAAAACGCTTTTTTCAGAACCTCATCTACTCCGCATTCAGCGTTTTCATGTTTCTCTGCAACGGGTTGGCTCTGCTGATGTACCTGAAGGTACTGAACACCATTCGTCGGCACAACGCTGAAGTGGCTGTCAATCAAGCAAAACCAACCAACTACAACCACGCAGACAAGAAGTTGGTCATGTATGGCTTATGTCTGCTGCTCACCAACACTATATATATAGTGTGTGTTGGGTCGATGACTCAGTCAAGTAGGCCGTCAAACTTTTCCAATGCTCTCTTTATGTTTATTACCGATTTCTCTGCTTATTGCAACCCCTGGTTCATTTTGCTCTTTTCCCAGCCTGTTAGAGACCGGTTTAAAGCACTCTGCAGCTAGTCTGTCTACAATGCATACATGTACTACTGGGTTACCCCCTCCTGGAAGGGCCAAACCCCCTCACCCCCAAGACAGGTTAAGGTACCTCCCAGACCCAAAAATACAAATACTAGTAGTGGCTCCAGTACTAACAAACTGGCTCAGAAATCACTAATGGTTAGCCTAAAATTCGCTTGGAAAGCCATTGGAAACCGAATTTGGCGTTTCCACTGCTGATATCTAAGAGAAATCGGGACTTTTGGAAGCCCTTTTTGTCATTTTTTGTTTGTCTTTAGCTCTAAAACGCTATTTGGCCGCTTAATAGCTATTTTTAGCGTCCTTACTGCATTTCCAGGCGTTTTGGAGCTTTTTGAAATTTTTGAAATTATATCCCCTTCGACCCCCACCTGAGGAAAAACCCCTCCCTACCCGTGTGCTCCCAGGTCAGCTCGGAGCTGTTACATGTATGCTACAATGTAAACTACTCAAGCTATAACAGGATTCATTACTGGTACCAGTTACTCATTTAACACCGTCCACCTGCAACAGAACTATGAAAAAGTTAGAAAAAGAGCTGTCTCGTTTCGTTCGGATAGCACTCAATGTTGACCTTGTGAGTATAAACTCAATAAACTGTCCTACTTATCGGTACTTTCATTGTTCTCCGACCATGCTTACTACACTGTACTTGTCAGCTACCGTATTTGACATTCGCGACCGTGTGCGTCAGTTGACATGCCTTGATGTGTCTGGCTGGCTATCGTTGCGAGTATTTTGTCGGCAATAGTTAGTGACCATCCCACTCTCTGCGCAGTTTGATCGTTTGTGCGTATGTATACAATGAAATTACAACCTTCTCTTGTAGCCAGTGGCGTATCCAGGATTTTGGAAAGGGGGGTATAAAATTTTGAAAGCGCCTGGTTGGGCCGTTGCCCAACCAGGGTAAGAAAATTTAGCAAAATTAGCCTTCAAAAACGCGTTTAAAACGCATTCCGAGCTTAAAATTAACAGAAATTACAAGTGTTAGTAGTTTATAATGGCCTGGTTGGGCTTCTGCCCGACCAGGGCGAGAAAATTTTGAAAATTTGACCTTCAAAAACGCATTTAGAAGGCATTCTGAGCACAAAATAAACAGTTTTAGTACATAATTGATTAGTTTCGCTTATTTTTGACAGACTTTTTCTTCCTACCTCCACCGCAAAGGGGGGTGTACACACCCTACACGCCCCCTGGATACGCCACTGCTTGTAGCGTTAAAATTGCTGCAGCGGAGCACAATACGATTAGGCTAAGTTTAGGAGGCCATTGAAAAGTATACGCATAAATTATCTCATAAACTGAAGGCCGGCCATGAGACCGGTAGCCAGGTAAACCGCTTTTGTGCTAGAATTCTAAAAGCAAAGGAGCACTTTTCAGGTGACATACGTATGGTACATATCTGATGGGAGAATTCACAGATCGCCGAAACGCAAAGCTGCACTATTTACAGCAAATGGATTCAAGGTATGTACAGTACCGGACAAATGTAGAAGGAGCTTGCTGCTTTTCGTGGTAATTGTGTAAGCGCGGCCGCGCGTAACGCCCGTTGTCAATATATTATATAAAATTATAAAGTGGTAGGAAGAACGGGTTTTTGGCAAAAATTTGCATAGCACTCGCCGGCTTGCATGGCATGGTTAGTGTTTGCGCATGTGGCCGTTGAGTGAGCCGAGTTCGTTGAGGCGCGAACAACTTTGCCTGCGGCTCCGCGATCCAAGGTTGCCACTCTGCAACAACGTTTTCTTAAACCGGTTTCTGAAGTTCCACCAGTTCCTCTCAAGCATTTGCAAAAGGCTGAAAACCTGTGGCTTGTGTACGTGCAGAAATGCAATTTTACCCAAGAGTTGGAAGATCTGCAGTCTGAACGAAAACGGGCCCTCTGGTTAAGCAGCTCGATCTTTTCTTAGACCCAGATGGTGTTGTTCATTGTGGGGGTCGACTTCAAAATTCAAATTTGCTGCTTTCTTCTAAAAATCCGATTTTACTGCCTCAGCCTACTCTCTAAGAACGATTCTGCGTTAGAAGGCAGAATTTCTGCGTAAATTGTGAAATAATTTTAATAATATTAAAAGCACTAATAACATAAAGTAAAGATATCAGGGATTCCAAGAAAACAGCGCTAATAATATTTGCAAAGAATAGCAAAAGGCATAAAATTATGATCACACATACCAGACAAAACAAAACCCATTTGTGATTTCGCAATCCAAATAATAGGAAGATATATCGATATCACAGATATTCAGCATGCGTTTTCTGCTTGGCTTTGAGTTAGAAGGCATTCACATAGCGTCAAGTTTTCAGTCGCTTTTGCCTAAAAACAAGAGAAAAGTCAATATATTGGTAGAGCAAGCGTCAACCCTCACCAGTTTGAATTTTAACAGTTCGATTGCTCATGTCATAGCCTGTGGTGGCTTTCTGACTTCCATGCCGGGTGGTGTGGGAACTTGTTGATTGGGACAAATTAGACACAACTGTGGGTAGAGAGTCGTCTGCTAAAATACAATAAATAACCGGATTTTTGGCAGATCAGATGGGTATCCGATCCGATGTGCGGGGGCCTTACGGCCTGCGATCAGACTCGAGGTCCATTTCGCTTCCCCGTGATTCGTCATCTCGGACGTTGCCCTTCTTTCACTGCCAGCCACTCCTAGCCATGCTGCTGGGTGCCGGTCACCAGGAGGGCGGCCGGCGTGTCGATGCCATGATGCTGACAGCTCCCGACGGCCGAGGGCTCCCCGGCACAGTTGGTTTCTCAGACAGCTTCTGACATCTTAGATGTTCTTCCCAACGCGGCATGCTTTGTGGAGCGGCTTCGGTGCAACGGCAGATCCAGTTGGTTCCCATTTTACCTACTCGCTGTAACCAGCTTTCGGTGGCCTGGGTGGAGCGTTGTGCCGACGACCAACTCTTTGCAGCAAGAAACTTGCCGCGCCGAGAGGATGAACCACTACAACCGCTAGGGATGCAGGGGCCGGCGTGACTCAGAGGCAGCGAGCTACCCACTGAGCCAACGACGCGGCATCAGATGGGTATTGCAAATCTACCTGATAGTCAGATACAGGAACAGGTATACCTGATCCACAGTATCTGCTATGCTTCAACACTACATTTCTTTGTAAAAATTTGAAAAAAGTTATACGGTACAAGAAAAGCGTAAATTGTCAGGCATGTCTGGAACAGCCACATATGTGAGGAGTAATTAAATTTCTCCCTAAAAATCCGTTTTTTGCAGCGAAATAACATTTTGCACGTATAAGACCATGGTCTTTAAAAGGGCGCTAAAAAGTGACCCTAAATTTGGGCATTTTCCAGTTAAAAAAGACCAGGTTTTATAAATGGAAAACTCCGGTACTGTGCATACCGTATTTGTGCTGTGTTCAGCTGCAAGGATACAGTTTTGGTAATGCGTATACGCATGCAACAGTACCTCGCTGTCGAAGCCCAGAAACAGTTACCCAGTAAAGATGCGGGAAATTAGTGAAAAGGCCATACATGTAACAGGGGGGTCTGCCCCCCACCCGACTTAGGCCAGACCCCCCGGATGGGAACCCCCCCCCCCCGAGACGATTTCGCCGACCCCCCTCCGATTTTTATGGCAAGTAAATTTTTGAGCAAATTTTTACGATTTTTTGCAGTTTCAGACACAAAAATTGCCAAAATGGCCTGCAAAACAGCACTTTTTTAGTTAATACACTGCTGCAACCGTTTCCCATAAGCATGATAAACATTTCTTGAAATGTTTGGGGTGACAGACTGAATTTTATGCTGTATTTCAGCCCAAATTAGCGATTTTTAGCCAAAAAATTGCGATTTTTTCGATTTTTGAGCGTTTTTTAGTGCCCTACCCCCTCCCAAAATTTTGGCTCAGACCCCCCGGCCGGCGCCAGACCCCCAAACCCCCCTCCCCCCTTCGGCAGATGACCTGTTACATGTATGGGCTTTTCACTAATTTCCCGCTTCTTTACTGGGTAACTGTTTCTGGGCTTCGACAGCGAGAGCGAGGTTTCTAATCTTGATAAACTCGAACCCGACCTGGCTCGCCAGTGCTGTTGCTAAGTAAACGTATTTTAAATATTTAATTATAATTTACTTGCCAAATAATTAACTGATAGGTAGGTTTCTAGTAAATATTGTATACATAAAATTATGTTTATTTACTATTGGTGGGAAATTCATCTTAATACAATTATAATCATAATTTACTCACCAAATAATTTTCTTACATCAGTAAATTTCTTAAAAATATAACTAAAATTATAAATGCAATTTACTTAGCACCATACATGTAACAGGTCATCCGCCGATGGGGGAGGGGGGTTGGGGGGGTCTGAGCCAAAATTTTGGGGGAGGGGGGCACTAAAAAACGCTCAAAAATCGAGAAAAATCGCAATTTTTTGGCTAAAAATTCTCAAAAATCGCTAATTTGGGCTGAAATACAGCTAAAAAGTGCTGTTTTGCAGGCGATTTTGGCAATTTTTGTGTGTGGAAGTGTAAAAAATTGCAAAAATTTGCTCGAAAATTTACTTGCCAGAAAAATCGGAGGGGGGGGGTCGGTGAAATCGTCTCGGGGGGGGGGGAGGGGGTCCCCATCTGGGGGGTCTGGCCTAAGTCGGGTGGGGGGCAGACCCCCAGACCCACCCTGTTACATGTATGCTTAGCACTGCAATTAAAACTACTATGCTATCAAACATGTTATCGTCAAAAGTTTGACAGGGGTTGACTAGATAAAATAAATCGGTTTAAAATCTGACTCATTCCGCCGCACAAACAAGCACGTACTACGTCCCGCGGCCGACTTTTTCCCAGTCTCTCTTTTTGCACGGCGCTTGGTGGCGCTACACTCTACACTACACTGTCAGTTGTAATGTCCTAAGCTGATTCATACATTATTTTTCGCAGCCGACCGATAAACCGAACATTTGGCAGTGCTGCCTGTCTCCTCCGGCCAGTCGGTCTGTACGTGTGCCCCTCTGAGTAAGACCATTCTAACAAGTCCATTCCAAATGAATATCGGCGCCCGAGTGGTGCGCGGTCGCGACTGGCGCTACGACGACCAAGACGGCGGCGAGGGCGGACTGGGCACCGTAGTTAAAGTCAGATCTAAAGATGATGGAGATACAAAGGTGCTGGTTCAATGGGATCACAACAACCGCACCGGAAATATCTACGCTTATCGGCTGTTCGACAAAAAAGATCTGAGAATTGTTATGGGAGGTAGGACTTTTCAGATAATTATTGCGAAATTTTAACGCCAACACTAAAGGCGCATTTAGTGAATCATCTGTGACCCCAGGCCTTTTTGGAAGTGCCGGCGGCCAACACGTTTGCTTCTTTCTGTGTTCGCTGTGCACTCGTGTCATACATGTAACAGCTCCGGGCCGACCTGGGGGTAGGGGGTAGGGGGGGGGTTCCTCAGGTGGGGTCGAGGGGGGTCCAAAATTTCAAAAATCTCCAAACCGCCTGTGAATGCGTTTTTAATACGTTTTTTTCAGTAAGGACGCTAAAAATCGCTATTTTAAGAGTCAGTTCGCGAGAGAATCGACCCTGCTATGTGCAAGTCGAAAAATCGGCCATCGTGAAAACTTAGTCCTGGGGTCTCCGGTTTGGGGAAGTTGTACCTAACGATGACTTGTGCTAAACCTGAAGAGCACAGCCCTCTAGGTGCCCTGGTCCGGCAGAGCCAGCCCTCGGAAGCAGGGTGGGCAACCATCAAAATCGGACTGTCAATAGGTCATGTTCGACTGAGTGTCACTTGCGATCCAAAGCAGCTAGAACGTTGTGCTTGGTGCCAAACGAATCGTCATGACATTGGCTTTCGTTTGCCGCATAAGCAGTACTGTTTCGCTGTTTCGTTCTCTAACCACGACATCGAATGTGAAAAAATCCGCAAAAAAATTTCATGGTGAAGTTCACTAAATTAGATTTTTCTCGAAAATAAAAAAGGGTACCCTCGAGATTTTTTTATATTTTATAGCCCTGTGAATTGCGCTTCTAACGGTGTATAGAAAGTGGCAAAAACGCATGCCTCTGCATATCAAATTTCCACTCAAAGTACAAAGATAACCAAAAATTCGCTAATTTACCACTATTTAAGCATGTATCCCATGCCTATGTATGTATGTATGTATGTATGTATGTATGTATGTATGTACGTATGTATGTATGTATGTATGTATGTATGTATGTATGTATGTATGTATGTATGTATGTATGTATGTATGTATGTATGTATGTATGTATGTATGTATTGAAAGAGAAGTGGAGGTCTTTACTAGTGAATCTTGCACACAACACAACACAACACACACTCAAACGCACACACTCACACAACCACTCGATAACTTGATGCTACAAACACTCACACAAACTATCAAACTCTTCATCACTCCCCTTTCAACGAGTGTCGACTGGCCGCCGCTGTGCCTGACAATCGGAGAGACGAACTATGGGAGCTGCACCGCCTCTGTTGACTCGGCATCTTCAGTAGCAAGCTGCCCTGCACTGACACCACATTGATCCGATCTCTTGCGCGCCACGCTGCGGCCTTTCTGCGCCTTTACCTTGATCTGACGACTTGTCAACGGTGAAACAGACTTGCCACTCCTGGACAGCGAACTCAAGCGAATTGCCATTCTTCTCCACCTCTGTCCTCTTCTTCTCTTTCTCCTTACTCTCAACCTTCTCTTCATCCTTCTCTTCTTCCTTCTTTTCACTCTCTTTCTTCCTCCTCTCACTTTCCTTTTTCTCTGAACCCTCATCATCCTCTTTTTCCTTCCTCCTTTAAACATCTTTCCTCTTCCAAACTTCTTTCTTCTCCTCTCCAAACGAAAACCAGAACTGATAACTTCACAAGGTGCTTGCCGCACAACATCAATGGGAACAAACTGAGAACGGCTTTCCGCCAAACAAAGAACAGCTGGAGCCAGGGATGCCTACCAAATTCAAACTTTGAATTTGATATGGTGTGGTATAGTATAAACTTGGCGGTTTGAATTCGATATGGTGTGGTATAGTACTAGCTAATTCAGTTTGAATTTGGTTGGTATGATTTTGGTATGAATTTGGTACAGTAGTGGTAGTTTGCCGTGATAATGTCATAGAAGCCTTTGCAAATTATGCTTAATCCACCTTTCTTGAGTTTTTTTGCAATCAAAACATGCAGAAAGGATTGGGAATATATTTTGACGCATTTGATAAGTGTTATGAATATAGCCCAAGCTAGTACTAAAATGAAAACGCCATACCAAAATCAAAATGCTAGTACTAAAATTATCTGGTAAAGGCGTTTGATTTTGAGATGGTATGGTATAGTATAGAAGAAGCTGTTTTGAATTTGGTTTGGTATGGTACTAGTACTAAATTCAAAGTTTGATTTTAGTACTAGTACAATTTTGGTATGGTAGGCATCCCTGGCTGGAGCTCCGTCAACTAACTGCGCGTCATCCCTCTTCATTCGTTTCTTTCTTCTCCTCTTTACCTTCCTCCGTTTTCCTCCCTCTCTTCTATCCACGTCAAAGACCATAGGTTCCTCGATAACTGAGTGCACGAATAAAGCCGAATCTTCTGCCGGCAAAACAAGAACATCTTCAACCGAAACCATCTCTTTCTCTGAACTGGAACGCCTATTGAACGGAGGATCGACCGTTAACCCAGTGAAGGGAGTGTCTAACGAGCCGACTTGGACACCCAAAGTGCCAGAACACGAAGCTGCTTCCTTTCTCACAGGAGTCTTTCGGGATTGAGCCAGGTACTGAGCAAGCAGACGATCCATGTAGTCATCACGCCGCTGTTGTTCGATTTGCCACTCTCGATCACGTCGTTGTTGGTCGAGCTGCCACTCTTGAACACGTCGCTGTTGTTCCATCTGCCGCTCTTGGTAACGCTGCTGTAGGTCGAGCTGGCGTCGTTCAAGATCACGCTGGTTTTGTTCTCGTAGAAGTTGGAGTTGAGCATGAAAAGTAGGTGTCGTCATGTGAGCATCAGATGGGGCACGGCTGTGCCTGATGATCACGGAATGGGGAGCTTGGGACTGGAGTAACTTGAAGCGAGACTCGTAGTAGAACTTGGACGTGGTAGTAAGTAGTAGAACTTGATTGAAGGTGGGCTCGAAGGGTACTCGGCACCAATGAAAGAGAAGTGGAGGTCTTTACTAGTGAATCTTGCACACAACACAACACAACACACACTCAAACGCACACACTCACACAACCACTCGATAACTTGATGCTACAAACACTCACACAAACTATCAAACTCTTCAGTATGTATGTATGTATGTATGTATGTATGTATGTATGTATGTATGTATGTATGTATGTATGTATGTATGTATGTATGTATGTATGTATGTATGCATGTATGTATGTATGTATGGTTGACCCCTCTGCTGGCATTTATGATGGTGTTTTGGAGGCTTGGCAAAGCCAAACATTGTCGAGGGCAGAGTGATTCCAAAGAAAGTATGGGAAAACAAAGGAAATAAAGAAAGGTTCATGAAGATCTGCAGTACCAGATCCCAGGGAAAGACTACTGGAAGCCAGTTGGTGTTTCTTTCTACCCAACAGATCAAATCAACACAGCAGAAGCAGAAAATGATCAATCCGTGGTTGATCCAGAAAGCGACATTGAAGACCCAACACTGGCACAACCTGATCAAGTCCAATTGTCCCAGCAGCGTGTTCAAAGCACTGATGAGTCTGATGATAATGATGAAATGGAAGTTGACAAAACTGTGGTTTTCGAGACTGCGAACGAAAACGAACTTTTTGATTGCCCTGAAGAAGGGTGCAGGCGAAAATACCAGTTTTACGGAAATCTCATCAGACACCTCATCACTGGTACCCATCAGATGATTCCAGAGCGACAAACAATGCAGGATGTGGCTCAGCAAATGTATCAGAACAATCTTGAGAATATTTTCACAAGTTCAAATGACATCCATCAACAACTTGAAAGGGAGGTTGATACTGAAGAAGCGATCAATAGTCAATGCATCGCAGGATGTAAGCCATTAGAACCAGGTTGGGCTCTGCGTGAATCTTCACCAAACATTCGCTTTAACTCGAACCAGGTGGCTTGGCTGGATGAGAAGTTTGATGAAGGTCGGACAGACCGAATGAAGCATAATGCTGGGACACTGGCAAAGGAAATGCCTTATGTTCGGGATTCTAGTGGTTAGCACATGAACTGAAACCTAATCCTAATTATTACATTCATGTACATATGTTGCAGCTTCACTTCGATTCCAGCCAAACGAGTACCTTACGGAGCAACAAATTATGTCCTACTTTTCACACAAAGCACGCAGTGATGGCACGGCATACATACATACATACATACATACATACATACATACATACATACATACATACATACATACATACATACATACATACATACATACATACATACATACATACATACATACATACATAGGCATGGGATACATGCTTAAATAGTGGTAAATTAGCGAATTTTTGGTTATCTTTGTACTTTGAGTGGAAATTTGATATGCAGAGGCATGCGTTTTTGCCACTTTCTATACACCGTTAGAAGCGCAATTCACAGGGCTATAAAATATAAAAAAATCTCGAGGGTACCCTTTTTTATTTTCGAGAAAAATCTAATTTAGTGAACTTCACCATGAAATTTTTTTGCGGATTTTTTCACATTCGATGTCGTGGTTAGAGAACGAAACAGCGAAACAGTACTGCTTATGCGGCAAACGAAAGCCAATGTCATGACGATTCGTTTGGCACCAAGCACAACGTTCTAGCTGCTTTGGATCGCAAGTGACACTCAGTCAAACATGACCTATTGACAGTCCGATTTTGATGGTTGCCCACCCTGCTTCCCAGGGCTAGCTCTGCCGGACCAGGGCACCTAGAGGGCTGTGCTCTTCAGGTTTAGCACAAGTCATCGTTAGGTACAACTTCCCCAAACCGGAGGTCCAAGGCCTGAGTTCGATTTTTCGACTTGCACATAGCTGTGAAGAACAAGGGTCGATTCTCTCGCGAACTGACTCTTAAGCTGCCAAATACCGTTTTAGAGCTAAAAACAAGCAAAAAATGACAAAAAGGGCTCCCAAAAACCCCGATTTCTCTTCAATGTCAGCAGTGGAAACGCCAAATTCGGTTTCCGAAGGCTTTTCAAGCGAATTTTAGGCTAAAAATTAGTGATTTCTGGGCCAGTTTGTTAGTACTGGAGCCGCAACTATTTTTTTATAGTACTTGTATTTTTCGGTCGGGGGGGGTCCCGTAGCCTCTGTCGGGGGGGAGGGGTATGGCGTTTTCAGCTAGGGGGTAACCAACCCCCTAGTACATGTATGACTCGTGTGTTGTAAATGTTTGTGTTAGAAACCGTCTACCGATCGACTAACACGAACAATATGAACTTGTGGTCTTATCCCTCTCGCGCAGGGCCGTCAAATGTCCGATGAGCCAATTTGAATTTTTGGCCTGGAAAATGCGTGATGAACCCGTGCGAAGCTGATCGGCAAATGCGTGATGAAAAATTGTCGCGTGCACCAATTGGTGCACGGTCTGCCCGTAAGAGATATAGTGAATTATAAACTAAGAATACCTACCTATGTAGGTAGATCACTGCTTGCGCCGATTAGTGTTTCAAATGAAGATCATTTTGGCCATTTTTTGTTAAAAAAGGACCACCGTCCAGGTGCTTGGGCGAAGATTGTTATATTTATGCTTAATCGATAGCAAATTATTATATCTACCCATGCTCTTGCGCAGACATATCTGTTTGAGGACTCGAATGCAACTATTGTTTTAGTATGTTGAGTTCGCGACGGCGCATTTTTCTTTTTTCCATGCTTTTAAAGTAAGTGTGCCGAAATATGCATCTTAGGTAGACGTACTCTACTCACATAGTAAAATTGGTAGCTGCCCTTCAAAAGATGACTGAGAGAGAAAAATTCTTTTTACAATTTTTTTATCGTGATGATCGTCGTTTAAAAAGGGCGACCGTCCTGGGGTTTCGACCGCAATCTTTCTAACTGTGCTTATTCTGTAGCTAGGGCAATGGTGCACCGATCTGGCCTTGGGAACGAACGTACGTCTATGCCTATTAATTTTATAGCACGTTTTCTAAGTGCGGTTCCTGGGGTAATCGGCCGATAATCGATGAAGTAATGCTATATGATAAGAGCGCGTTGTCTGAGGTAGCATGCAATATTGGTTGTGGATGTGCTGGTGTGTTACTGTGTAAAACAATAATCTAAAAGTCAAAAGCAGCTGTTTGATACAGCATTCGGTCATATTTCTTAAAGATTTACAATTTGGGTGCGCACATTTTACAGGATTTGTTCCGAGACCAAAAACACGTATCTGAGCTAAAGCTGAATATAGCATGCAGTAATTAGATGTTGATGTGCAAAATAGCAATAAGGAAGATCATCAACAGTCATTGATACCACATTCAGTGTTGAAAATTTGCAATTCGAGTAATCTTCCCCCAATCTAAGCTTTCTGGAACCTATACATTCGTATGTTCTTAATCACAGGTGCGCTACACAAATCAGTCAATTGTGACAGTTGCGGAGGGCGTCCAGTGACGGGAATCAGATGGAAGTGCGTTACCTGCGACAATTACGATTTGTGCACCAACTGCTACATGGCCGACCGGCACTCGGAACACGTTTTTATGCGTTGTTTAGTTCCCTCTGCTGTCATGTAAGTGTAGACCAGAACGAGTTCTAAAGTAACTAGAGCGTGCAGTTACCGTAAAACATGTAATATTAGCATACATGTAACAGGGGGGTCTGGGGGGTCTGCCCCCCCGCCCGACTTAGGCCAGACCCCCCCCCCCGGATGGGGACCCCCCTCCGATTTTTCTGGCAAGTAAATTTTCGAGCAAATTTTTGCAATTTTTTACAATTTCACACACAAAAATTGCCAAAATCGCCTGCAAAACAGCACTTTTTAGCTGTATTTCAGCCCAAATTAGCGATTTTGGCAATTTTTAGCCAAAAAATTGCGATTTTTCGATTTTTGAGCGTTTTTTAGTGCCCACCCCCTCCCCCAAAATTTTGGCTCAGACCCCCCAACCCCCCCCCCATCGGCGGATGACCTGTTACATGTATGAATATTAGTGTTATTTTTTCGTGATTGCTTTTGGGAGCGCTAGTATTGGAGCCTGCGCGTTTATTATTTCAATGCTAGATTGGCCATCTCAAGTCTGCTGATTTTTCTGAAAAGCGTAACTTTTGTATTTCTTGGTGTGGAGCCGTTTTTATAAGACAATGTGATTTTTGTATTTTCGTTTAAATTTCCCGCCAAAATTTGAATTTTCGCGCCGAAACGCTAGCTGATTGACCACCTACCCTCCAAATTTGGTTAAATTTCGTTTAGAATTGATTGAAAAAGAGTGATTTTAGTGAACCCGAAAAAGTGGAGAGGAAACGTTTTTGTCCACTACGTACTGTATTTAGGGAACGGATGCCTCCGCGGACCGGGGCGAGAAAGGTCCATTTTAAAGGAGTGGTGCCTGGGTCCAAAGTCACTCGGGGTGTCGACTGGAGGTGGGACGACCAGGACGGTATGTTTTGAAAAAATTGAAAAATTGAAATGACGCTCTTCTTATTCAGGAGGAGACAACTGCCAAGGTACGGTAGAGGCTATAGCGGACTACACAACCCCTTTCGGCCGTGACTTCTATCAGAGTTTTGCCACCGTTCTCTGGGACAACGGTAGTCGTAATTCCTACCGAATGGGCTTCAAAGCTCAGATAGACCTCCAATCTGTTGGATCTGTCTCCCAATCGGCATCCTTCTACATAGACCACTTACCGCATTTAGGTATCTTCTCTTCATTCATTTCTTCATGCAGTGTCTACTCTTAAAATGTATTAGGCGACCCAGTACACTTTCGCAGCTGGGAGTACGTCCTAAAAGACGGTGCTAATGTGGGCAAAGATACGGTGGTGAGCGTGCAACACACGCTCTCCGTTTTCAAGCGGGAACAGCAAGAGAAAGGCCTCTGGCAGAATGAGCAAGAAAGTGTCAGTGAATGAGGGATTTGCAAATTTAGATTATCTTCAACAATCGATCTTTTCAGCTCATTGGACAACTGCTAACCATCACTGACACGGCTAGTGGAACCAACTACCTGAAAGTGCGAACCAGGGAAGGCGGAGAGCACAAACTTTACCAAAATGCGCCTTCTAAGGTATGTAGAAAAACACTAAAAGTAATAAACTGGAGTAATAATAAATAAACTAGTAATGTAATAAACTAGAGTGCGAACAATACCTGAAAAACCCAATACCCAATCCCAATACCCCAATACCAAATACTTGCGTAGCTGAGTCAAAAATTGCATTTCAGTGGACAGGTACTTTCCAGTGGTGTACAAAGGATTTCTTTCACAGGGATTAAAATTTCGAAGAGGCCTGGTTAGGTCACTGTCCAACTAGGGCGAGTGTCGGCTTTTTCCTTAGAAATGGACTCCAATTTTCTTCTTTTCTAATTTGTTGTGCACTGGTAGCACTTCTGCCTGCCATGCATTCAAACAATGTTAGACACCTAGTAGGGGTTCGTTCGTCCCCGGTGATTGCCTCATATGTGGCCCCTTTATGGGTTATTGTTGTTTACTGGTCTGTCCGGTGTTCATGTGCCTTGTAATAAACTAGAGTGCGAACAATACCTGAAAAACCCAATACCCCAATACCCAATCCCAATACCCCAATACCAAATACTTGCGTAGCTGAGTCAAAAATTGCATTTCAGTGAACAGGTACTTACTTTCCAGTGGCGTACAAAGGATTTCTTTCACAGGGATTAAAATTTCGAAGAGGCCTGGTTGGGTCACTGTCCAACTAGGGCGAGAAAATTTGAAAAATTAGCCTTTCAGAAAGCATTTAGAAGCCGTTCTGAAGTGTAAAGTAAGGAGAAATTGACAGTTTTTGTCCGCATGTGGTCTACTGCATTACAGTATTCCTTATTTTCGACGGATTTTTTGTTCGTACGCCACCGCAAAGGGGTGTACCAGACCCGCCCGCACCCCTGGGTACAGTACTAACACATTGTACACTCTGTGTCACTAAAATGACAAATTTCAATTGAATAACAAACCTTTTTCTTCGGTAAGAACAGAGAAATTGAACTAATTACTGGTGTACTACTTAGAAAAGCGGACAGTATAAGACTTTCTAAAACCTTTAGTTTATTAACGCAAAAACGGCTTTCTATACCTAATCATCGGTCAATCTTACCGATTTTTTCAGGTCAGTTTTTCAGTTCAACAGTGATTTTTTCGATTTTCGTAGGTCGGAAATTAGTATTGAGTATTGGGGCATAAAAAAGCCAATACCCAATACCAATAATACCTGGAAAACAGCCCAATACACCCAATACCCAATACCAGTTCGCACTCTATAATAAACCTTCCAAAATGGCAGGCGCCTGGGCAATTATTTGAAAACCTTTCGGGCGAGAGCGATTATTCAGATAAAACATTTTGTCCTGGAAGAGACCTAGTCTGGTCCAGCGATATGATGAAAATGGGTCAAAACCTCAAAACTCGAGACAAAAAGCATGAGACTCAACAAACAATCACGATAATATTAATTTTTTGCTGAAAAACCAGTCCGCAAATTCAAATCACAAAAGGCAGCGCATTTCCGAAATAACCGCCCTTCTACGGTAGCTTCCAAATAGTCGGCCCGCCCCCTCCTGGGCGCTTATTTAGATTAGAATTGAATTAGTGAAAAGTGCCAAGACCAAATACCCGAACAACCCGGTGTACCTATTTTACACAAAAGCATAGCAAATCTGAGTAGACGAATTTATCTAGCGTTGGCTGTTGATTAGAAAAAGGCAGCCAATTTCTTTTCAGGTAGACAGTTTTACAAGCGGACAACGAGTTCGCAGTATGAAGGACGCGGACGTGGTCAAAAAGCAACAGGAGGGTCATGGAGGGGTAAACAACACTATGCTCAAGGTAAAGCTTGAAAGGAGCAGTCATACATGTCGCTGGGTTTTTCCGTGGGGGGGGGACCTTTTTGAAATCCCAAATAGGGTTTTGGGACCAAGTCCAAAGTGGGTTTTGCGACCTTTTTTTGGGGTCCAAAGGTGGGTTTTGTCGACCTTTTTTTGGGGTAAAAAGTGGGTTTTGTCGACCTTTTTTAGGGATTCTGGTGCGAAAAATGGCTTTAAACCCCTATTTGGACCGAAAAAGCGTTAAAAAACCCTGTTTTTGCATTAAAAATGCCTTAAAAACCGTGTTCCGGTTGAAGAAAATGCCTTAAAAACGGAATAGTGAAGCAACTAATATAATAAAAAGCTGTTTTGCGCTCAAAATACGTATTGAATATGAGTTTCAGCGATAAAATACTGATTGAAATGCGTTATATTGACTAAAAATAGTTTACAGAACCCTAATTTCGATTCTGAGGCACGCGCAAAACCCTGTTTTGACTTATAAGATTACTAAAAAACCCTATTTAGTGATTTGAATGCAGTTCTTAAACCCTGTTTAGGGTTTCTAATCAACCTAAAAACCCTCTCTAGGCTTTCTAGCCAGTGCTAAAACCCTGTTTAGAGTTTCAAAGTAACCTAAAAACCCTAATCAGGCTTTGAAAGTAACCTGAAAACCCTAATCAGGTTTGAAAGTAACCTAAAAACCCTAATTAGGGTTTCAAAGTAACCTGAAAACCCTGTTTAGGGTTTCAAAGTAGCCTAAAAACCCCAATCAGGGTTTAAAAGTAACCTGAAAACCCTGTTTAGGGTTTCAAAGTAGCCTAAAAACCCTAATCAGGGTTTGAAAGTAACCTGAAAACACTAATCCAGGTTTAAAAGTAACCTGAAAACCCTGTTTAGAGTTTCTAAGTAACCTAAAAACCCTAATCAGGCTTTGAAAGTAACCTGAAAACCCTAATCAGGGTTTGAAAGTAACCTGAAAACCCTAATCCGGGTTTAAAAGTAACCTGAAAACCCTGTTTAGGGTTTCAAAGTAGCCTAAAAACCCTAATTAGGGTTTAAAAGTAACCTGAAAACCCTAATCAGGGTTTAAAAGTAACCTGAAAACCCTGTTTAGGGTTTCAGAGTAGCCTAAAAACCCTAATCAGGGTTTGAAAGTAACATGAAAACCCTAATCAGGGTATAAAAGTAACCTGAAAACCCTAATCAGGGTTTAAAAGTAGCCTAAAAACCCTAATCAAGGTTTAAAAGTAACCTGAAAACCCTAATCAGGGTTTAAAAGTAACCTGAAAACCCTAATCAGGGTTTCAAAGTAAACCTGGAAACCCTGTTTAGGGTTTTAAAGTAGCCTAAAAACCCTAATCAGGGTTTGAAAGTAACCTGAAAACCCTGTTTAGGGTTTCAAAGTAGCCTAAAAACCCTAATCAGGGTTTGAACTTTGAAAGTAACCTGAAAACCCTAATCAGGGTTTAAAAGTAACCTGAAAACCCTAATCAGGGTTTAAAAGTAACCTGAAAACCCTGTTTAGGGTTTCAAAGCAGCTTAAAAACCCTAATCATGGTTTAAAAGTAACCTGAAAACCCTGTTTAGAGTTTCAAAGTAGCCTAAAAACCCTAATCAGGGTTTGAAAGTAACCTAAAAACCCTAATCAGGGTTTGTAAGCAGTCTAAAAACCCTTTTTAGGATTTCCAACCCTTACAAAACCCTGTCTTGGGTTGTATGGCAGCCGAAAACCCAATTTTGTGCTGCAGAATGTATTGTCTGGGCTAAAATTTTCTTTACTTTGGAATCCAAAAGTGGGTTTTCAGGTCCCCCCCAAAAATCCGCTGGGGGGGACTTTTGCCGAAAAATCGGGCTTGGGGGGGGGCCGGCCCCCCTTTACCCCCCCCAACGACATGTATGGGAGCAGTCCTAATTAGGGATGGGACCGGTATACGGTATTATACGGTATCATACGGTATTATACGGTATTTTTGGCTATACGTATAATACCGTATAGTTGTTAAAACTGAATCAGCCAGATTTTTGCAGTAAATCCATGTCATTTTCACGCTTTTAAAGGTGCCAGTACTGTTTTTTGGTTTTGTAAACAATGTCATCGGTTAGAAAAACACAAAAATCTACCTTTATGGCAGTTTTTTGGCTTCCTAGAAATGGAAAATGTGATATTACAAGTACTTGTCAAATGTTGAGAAACCTGCAATTTTGCTTATGAATAAAATCAACGTATTTCACTAATTAGCATTTCACTAATTTGAAGTGAAGCAAATCTGTCCAACCAAAATACAATTAATATTTACAATAGGCATAATTCAAAATAAATTCAATCTATTGTCGGCTCAGCTTCAAATCTTTAAATAAACAGACAGTACTACTTGCAAAACAGATCACAATCAAAAATAGCCGTCTTTTTCACAGGAAAGGCCGACCACAAAAAATTATTTATGTTTTTGACCAGAACTTGGCGATATACTAGCGTAACGGGGTGTTTTAAGAGTCGGTGTCTGAGCCAGACAACCCTGTGCTGAACTCCCTATGCACAAAAATAGGTCGACCTCTCCGATTTTGCTCAAAATTTGCACAAATGATGTACCTTGGGGGAAACTAACCTGCACCAACTATGAGCCCCCAACTCGGCCTAATGTGCAAATTACACGGGGTCAAAGGTCAAATTTGGGGTAACTTTTTGGACCGAACATAAAAACCTCAATTTTCAACGTACAGCGTCCGGATTTTTTTTAACCAATAGAGCATGTCGCAAGCTATCAAATGAGTTATACCACGCATTTCTGCCTTCACGTGTACAATACTTGTAACAGTTTTTCTGTTATTTTCACTTTTCCGAAAGTCACATTTTTGGCTGTAGAACCAAAGTTCCCGGGACCCCAGGCAGTTTTTTTTATTCATAAGATAGGCCGTGAAGAGAGCTTCATTTTGATATATAACATTTGCTGTTTCCGCGGGTCGAAAGTTGTCAAATTTGCCTTTGAATGTTGACTCCCAATCTGACTTTCTTAACGTGTTTGCAACATGGATGCTCCCGATGTGTGTCAGACTGCTTCTTATAATGCTGAGTGTTTTATTCCTTGATAGCGCTTGCTGTAAGCTATCATTTGACTTATACCACGCATTTCTGTCTTCACATACACATTACTTGTAACAGTTTTTCTGTTATTTTCACTTTCCCGAAAGTCACATTTTTTGGCGGTAGAGCCAAAGTTCCCGGGACCCCAGGCAGTTTTTTTTCATTCAGAAGATAGGCCGTGACGAGAGCTTCATTTTGATACATAACATTTGCTGTTTCAGCGGGACCTAAGTTGTCAAATTTGCCTTTGAATATTGACCCCCAAACTGACCTTCTTAACGTGTTTGCAACATGGATGCTCCCGATGTGTGTCAGACTGCTTCTTATAATGCTGAGTGTTTTATTACTTGATAGCGCTTGCTGCAAGCTATCATTTGGGTCACAGCTCACCGTTCTTCCTTCACACTTGCAATAACTAGAGCAATTTTTCACAATTTTGCATATAAAAATAATATAAAAGTTTTTAAAGTTTATTTGATTGATTGTAGGGGGCGGGATAGGAATACCCCTAGCGTTAGGCCACCCATGGGCCTATCACGCAAACCCCATAGAAATCGTGGAACTTAATGGTGAGCTAGAGGACAGGGAATCTCCTAGATTCTTTGATGAATCTCAGGAGATCTCTGAGCTCACAACTTCTAATATCCTCAAGTAACATAATGTCACCCCTGAGGTTACGCCATCGAATTGCAACTAAGGCAAAAGGATTGTCCTAGAAAGTGAAAGGCGGTTTCTTCTTCCTGCACAAAGCGCACAGAGAGAGTCCGCCACCACTCAAATAGTCCTTAGGTGCTTATTAAATCCAGAATGGCCATTAAGCACACCTACCACTATTCTTAAAACTTTGCAAGGAAGTTGCAAGAGCTTATGTCTGGTCCTTTGACTTGGGCCATCAATAAGCATCTTGGCCTGCCAGCAACTATCTAAAGACCGCCAGTATGTATAATGCTGGCGGCGGGTCCAATTAGTGAGGGCCCTCTTACACACAGAGCAGGTTCCGGTCCCACGAATGAGGTCTGAGCACCATCCCGAGCCAGTAGGTCTGCTTGCTCATTACCCTCAATAGCCGAGTGACCTGGCAGGCACCCATATCAATTTAACCACTTTTTCAGTGGCTAAAAACTCCAGTGCTTCGAGGCACTCCGCAACTAGTTTTGAAGAAATTTTTGTTACTCAATTCAATTCAAAGAGAATACATGTAGTTGGGGGGAATGGGGGGACTCCCCCAGGCCCGATTTTCGGAGAAAATTCCCCCCCAGCCGGATTCTGGGGGGGTTGAAACCCTATTTTGGGCTTCTAAACCTGCAAACAGGGTTTCAGAAGCCCTGATTAGGGTTCCAGAGACCCTAAACAGGGTTTCGGAACCCCAATTAGGGCTTTAGAAACCCTAAAATAGGGCTCCGGAACCCAAATTTGGGTTTCTGAAACCAAAAACCAAACCATTTGATGAATACGGCATCCAATCCCTCATCAACTGACAGGTAGACCTATGATAAGGAAGACGGGTTTGAAAAGTGATGAGAAATGCACTAGTATACCAGCACCCTATCAGACTGTACCTGTCTCTTTATTCGTGTGCTTGCTCTGTCCACGGGCCCTTCACATTCACATTCCAGGCAGGCTTAAGATTAATAGAAATTACAAGTTTTAGTAGTTTAAAGTGGCCTGGTTGGGCTTCTGTCCAACCAGGACAAGAAAATTTTGAAAATTTAGCCTTCAAAAACGCATTTAAAAGTTATTCTGAGCACAAAATAGACAGTTTTAGTACATAATGGTACATAGGGAAAGTGAAAATAACAGGAAAACTGTTACAAGTATTGTGTACGTGAAGACAGAAATGCGTGGTATAAGTCAAATGATAGCTTGCAGCAAGCGCTATCAAGTAATAAAACACTCAGCATTATAAGAAGCAGTCTGACACACATCGGGAGCATCCATGTTGCAAACACGTTAAGAAAGTCAGATTGGGAGTCAACATTCAAAGGCAAATTTGACAACTTTCGACCCGCGGAAACAGCAAATGTTATATATGAAAATGAAGCTCTCTTCACGACCTATCTTATGAATAAAAAAAACTGCCTGGGGTCCCGGGAACGTTGGTTCTACAGCCAAAAATGTGAATTTCGGGAAAGTGAAAATAACAGAAAAGCTGTTACAAGTATTGTGTACGTGAAGGCAGAAATGCGTGGTATAACTCATTTGATAGCTTGCGACATGCTCTATTGGTTAAAAAAATCCGGACGCTGTACATTGAAAATTGAGGTTTTTATGTTCGATCCAAAAAGTTACCCCAAATTTGACCTTTGACCCCATGTAATTTGCACATTAGGCCGAGTTGGGGGCTCATAGTTGGTGCAGGTTAGTTTCCCCCAAGGTACATCATTTGAGCAAATTTTGAGCAAAATCGGAGAGGTCGACCTATTTTTGTGCATAGGGAGGGTCGCCTGGCTCAGACACTGACTCTTAAAGCGGTTGCAGCATACTATACGGTATACGGTATTATACGGTATCGAAAATACTATACGGTATACGGTATACGGTATTTTTATACCGGTCCCATCGCTAGTCCTAATTTAAATAAAGTAAGGACGTTTAGAGCCTGGGTCAGGAAATGACGGTACTGTACGTGGACGCTGATGGCGATGTGTACACTTTGTTGAATAGCGATCGTATAGCTTGGAACAGAATTTGTCTGAGAGCTTCCGGACAGTCTGTAGAGCTCCCTACCGGAGGTTTTTCTGCTAAAGTACAGTTTTACCTCTGTTTTGTGTGTTTTTAGCCGATCGCGAACAATTACTGGGTGCATTGATGGCTCTTGGTCAGCTGCTGGGCAATTTACGCACAGACAACGATGAGAACTGATAAGGGAACTTTGTACACTTTTGTGTTGTGGACATTTAATCAAGAACAAGATTGCTGGTAGTCTAAATTTATAGCACACTGGTACTGGTACAATGTGAAGATCAACTCTAAAAATGTATAAAGTTTGGCTTTTACAGACTACTGCTGCTTGCTTTTTTGTGGTTGATTCCATTTCTAACAATACTTGTAGAACTGATAATTATTTTCGTGAATTAGTTTAGCAGTTGAACTTTCGTCCACCGGCAATGGGAAATCGAGAAGGTAGAGCTGAAAATACAGACCAACAAGAGCAGTAAGAAGGTTACTAATTCTTTCATGTCATGGCTGTTGGCCACGAGTACCGGAGTTTTCCACTTGGGGCTGTTCATTAACTACGACCTTCCGACAGGGGGTGGACAGTGGGAAAATATCGAAATTTTTAAAACATATTAATATAACTATACATATATGTTTTTCGCCAATCAAACATATGAATAACACATATAGTTATATGTTTCTGAAAATTGAATATGCACATATTTTTAAACATAAAACATATTTGCGTAAAACGTCGCTTATTCACTTATATTTTGTCTTAATTTTCGATAATTCAAACTTGAGATTCTGAATTTCCTGTTTAAAACCGTTTGCAACAATTAGATAGCATTTCAGATTCAATAAGTTTAAGTAAAAGTCAGATTTTGGAAAGCTTTACTGTCAAACAGCAACCAAAAGTCTTGAAATCATGAATTCCTATAGCAAAAATATGTATATGTTTCCAGAAGCATATTGGCCTCAAAACATATAAATACAAAACATATTTGACATGCAAACATATTGAGAAACATAAGCATATATGTTTTCCCAAAAACAAACATATTTATGTTTTAAAACATATACGTAAAACATATATGTTTCCCACAGTAGGTGGGGGTGGTCGGTTGAACGTCGGAAAACGTCGCAGGGGTTGGGGATTGATGTAGAAAACGTCAACGTTTTTAGGTGCCTAGCAAGCTTTTGTCCGCAGCTGTATTACAAGGAAAACTCAACCCAGTTCATGGTTCCCACCGCCAAAATTTTAGTTCACTGTCAAAAAGTTTCTTTTTCACAGCTTCTGCAGTGTCATGCCGATTTTATTGAAGATTTTCTAATGTCGGACACAGTACCAAGTTTAGTCGGGCGGGGGGGGGTGCGTGTCAGCCAAAAACGTTGTAGTTTTAGGGGGTGTTCTGAAAACGTCGAAAAACGTCGGGAGGGCGTGGGGTCCAAAATTTTGAATTTTTGAACGTCGTAGTTTATGGACGGCCTCTTAGTATCCCAGGGGATATAACAAGGAAAATCACGTTTTTCAATAAACACAACGCTGCCAGTTTAATATCCCCGGGATTTTAATTTGAAACAGCATGAGATGAGATATTAACGGGAACACCGATATACCATACGTAGATACAGTACGCGTGTGCTAAGAAAATCATTACAAATCTGATGTAACTAATATTCCATGGGATAGCGATGAACAAACGAATGATGAAATAGGTATGTATTTTAGTCCCCAAGACGATGCAGCAGGCAGAAATGTAGTAATCGGGCACTTGTTCGAGTTTACCAAAGATGACAGTCATTGTATTGGAGCTGGAGCGTTTGGCAAAGTGTATAGGGGAAATTTCGTCAGTGACAAATCCAAGAAAGTGGCAGTCAAAGTGATTGACGGTCCAAACATCAATGAGACCGAGCTGAAGGTTCTGCAAAAACTGATGGGCTTGAAACATCCCAATCTCCTGCAAACACTGGCCATCCACCCTGCCCAATCGGTTGTGTATGTGGTGACTGAGCTCTGTACCAGAGACTTGAGCCAGTTTCTCAAAGCTGTCGGTGGAAAATTGGACATCGCAAACACTCAAATCGCCGCTAAACAGTTGGGTGAGATTGGTTTATCTGTCTTTGCTTCCATCGCAATGCCCCAAGCTAGCCAACACTTACAGACCTAAAACCCATTTCAATTAATTTGATTGTACCTACTTGCAAATTTAGCCTCTGGCATTCGCGCACTGAGTCAGAATGGCGTTGTGCACCGGGACATCAAGCCAGGCAACATCCTCACAGTGGAGCAGGGCAGTTCGATCGTGTTCAAGCTGGCGGATTTTGGCTGCGCAGACGTGATGCAGCAGGCTTACTTGTCCCAGAAGTGCGGTACCATGGCCTACATGGCTCCTGAGCTTCTGGTCAAGGGTCACTATGACGGCCGCGCCGACATTTGGTCGCTAGGGCTGGTGCTCTGCGAAATAGCCACCGGCAAATTTGCTCTTGAGATACAGGACATTCATCGGATGATTCTGTGTGCCCAGATCGGAATCACCAGCATGCCTGCTTTCCAGGTGTCCATTCCGTCCACACAGAACGCCAGCTTGGGTCGGCTGCTGGTCAAAATGTTGGAGTTTGACTACAGAAACAGGCTCACGGCTGAACAATTCGCCAATGACTCGTTTGTCACTGGAGCGGCTAATAGAGAGATCGACTCATCGGTCATTGTTCAAGTGCCTGGTACATATGTGTAGAATTTGCAATCTTCTTTACTGTCAGTGTTTTAGAACGCCCAGCTCAACACCGTCGCATGTCAGGCACAGCGCCTGAGACGACAGTTGACAACCGGGATACCATCCGTCAGGAGGAGGGCAGAGAGAAGCTGATGACGCAGCTCCACACCTACATCAAGCCGGAGAAGCACTTCAGAGCGGTCGACAACCGACTCGTCTTCGTTCATGAGGAGTTCGTCAATGGTATCAAAGGACGGGCGGGGCCGAAAATCGATCGGTTGGTGCAGCAGTGGTCACAGTTTGATTGGGGAAAAAGTTATGACAATCGCGTTTTCTTGCTGCAGCAAGAGTTTCTCGAAGCTTACAAGCAACTGTCCAAGGTCGATCTGAACGCTCTTGCTAGTGATTGATGTACTTAGTGAGAGTTGTTTATCGCGTTTTGCCTAATAAGCCATCTGCCCATATATTTTCTCTTGTAGCTATAGTGGAAACGGTGCATTGATATATATATAACACCCACTAGTCTCTAACCCTCGGTCATTGTTGTTTATGTTTATAAACTTCTCAGTCGCTTCATTTGGTGCCTCATAGACCCGGGACTGCATTGTTTTGTTGTGTTGTGTTTGCGTCCCTTCTACTACTACCCACCATCTTCGTCCCTCCAAGCCGACCAAGCCCACCGTCTTCCGCCTATCTTCCAAGCCTACCGCCTATCGCCTACTGCCTACCAAACCCACCGAGCCCATCAAGCCCACCGAGCCCATCAAGCCTACCAAGCCCACCGAGCCTACCAAATCCGACCGTTACCTCACCCTCTACCACATTGGCTACTACTCCTCTACAAGTCTCACCCTTCGACCGTTTCAACCGTTCCTGTTCTGTCATTTGATGCTCACTTTGCTACTCGTTTCTCTTTCAACGCTCATTTGATTTTCGTTCGTTTCATGATACTTCACCACCATGTCACTCCAAACCCCTGTCTCTGCTCTACTGCAATGTCTCAAGGATCAACGTCAAGAGTTCTTCAAGTTTCTCCGCAACCGAGCTGACCAGCAAAGACATGATGCTGACCGACGCCGACGCGATGAAGACCAACGACGCCATGAATATGAGGAACGTCGCTGGCGTGATGAGGACCAACAACGACGTGAAGATGAGGACCGGCGCCAGCGTGATGAGGACTGACAACGACAACAACAGATCCTCCGCGACCAGCAACGACAACAACAGATCCTCCGCGACCAGCAACGACAACAACAGATCCTCCACGACCAGCAATGACAACAACAGATCCTCTGCAACCAGCAATGACAACAACAGCTCCTCCGCGACCAGCAACAACAACAACAGATCCTCCATGACCAGCAACAACAACAACAGATCCTCTGTGACCAGCAACGACAACAACAGATCCTACGCGACCAGCAACGACAACAACAGATCCTCCGCGACCAGCAACGACAACAACAGATCCTCCGCAACCAGCAACGACAACAACAGATCCTCTGCGACCAGCAACGACAACAACAGATCCTCCGCGACCATCTTTTCCTTGAGCTCATCCAATCCCTATCTCAACCTCGCGAGTCCCCAGTGACAAAGTTGACAACCCACAATCTCCATTCATGTTTGACAGAAGAGAAGACAGCCGTTCAGGAAGACATAGAGCCAGCTGACGCGACATCGAGTAATGGTGACAGAGGAAAGGTGATGAGGAGGAGGAGGATGATGAGAGCAAGAGGGAGAATGATGGGAAGGAAGAGGAAGATCAAGAGACGAAGGAGAAAGAAGAGAAAAAGACAACGGAAGAGAAGAAAGAGAAGTAGAGGGAGGAGAAGTGTGTTCTTGCGTTTGCGTTCGTTCACTGAGAGATGGAAGCGTGTGTCACCAATGACCAGACACCAGATCGAGGCCAAGGCGCGGCAAGGAAGGAACGTCGCCCGCGAGAGACGGAGTCATCACTTCAGTTTGTTTGTACAGACGATTGTCAGGCACAGCGGCGGCCCAGTGGACACTCGTCTGAGGGGGAGTGATGAAAGAGATTTGTATATAACAGCCACTAGTCTCTAACCCTCGGTCATTGTTGTTTTATGTAATAAACTTCTCAGTCGCTTCAATATATCTTTACATCGTCTTTTTAAAATACAAGTCCGCAATCCAGTCTATTGTCTCCTCCTTCGAAAAATTATTGGGGCAAACTTGGAAAGAAGTGCAAACAAGAGAAATGATCTTTCTAAGGTCTTATATTAAAGATAGATTGCTTATTTTACTTGTATGCTTTAGAGTTTGGTGAACTTATTCTAAGCTCATGACAGTTAAAAATCCTGATTTAGAGGCTCAATTTATATTAACTTATCGGAAACATTTAAAAAAATGACTGCTAATTGACAACAAATTCGTTAATTTTGAAATAGTAGTTTGGAGTCAATTTGTAGTCAGCCAAATAATGTAGTAGGTAGGTAGCCTAAGTTATTCAGTAGTCTTGCGTCCATCATAATAATCGAAAATATGTTGCTTGTAGCTAGTAGTTTGTAGTACACTAAAAGAAAATATGTCTATCTGTGAGTTTTGTGTGCGTGCGTGCGTGCGGGGTGCGCGTGTGCGCGCGATGCTGTAACGTATACGTATAACAGCTACTAATAAATGCGGCAAACTGTTAGTTTTTTGACAAAGACCTATTGATTCATCACATAAAAGTATAAATCAGACAATTTTATGCCCCGCCGTTGTAACAGGCTCTGCATGGATTTCATAAAAAAAATGGCTCGAGATAGCTGAAGCTGACATGATTTGGTTGAGTTGTAGGACAAATATTAGGATGAGTTTTTCTCTTCTGTATTTGCATGTTGTATTGCTGTTTGTGTGTCAGCTGAAGAAGGAGCTTATGTACAGCACATACTGCTTTTTACTGGGCTTAAATCTGGTAGAAATGGTTAAAGTTCTAACCCGCACGTACAATTAGTTAATAACAAAATGTTACATAATATTAGCTTGGTCTCCTAATTTCTTGCAACATATCAATTTTCTTGCTCTTAACAAACGCCTACCCATCAAAGTGCTCCAAAATGCAGCTCTATAACTTTTGACAAATACAATGTGCAGGAGCATGGCAATACTTCCACCACTGAAAATCAGAAACGGCACTAGAATTCGGTTGACAAAATCTGAAACCATCAGTGGATAGTAGACGTACCACTTGTAATGATTACTGTAAAGCGTAAGAAAGCTGGTTTCTCCTGTGTATTTTTTGTAGCAAAACAGATAGATAGGAACCATACAGATAGCTGCAGTTTTGCTACAAACAGAGATAACATTTAAACCTACAGTTCCCACCAGTAAATTTCTTTTTTCCATTTCTTTCTCTCTCTGCTCGATTTCCTGCAAATTTTCAGCCAACTGTTGTTTGAACTTTTTATAAATCGTCACACTAATAATTACCTGTGAGAGCAGTAATAAACCACGAACAGTCAGATTAAATATGCCACCTATCCATTCGGGGTTGTTCACTATTTTTAGTCTAGTAATAAAAGGAGTTCCTACCTTGGCAAAGAAGTCTATAGGACCCCAAAATACCAATAGACTACTCAGCAAAATAAGCATACTAACAAGACAAGCTCTTCCTTTTCGACCGGTATTATCGGGATTCTGACTTGCAGTAAGCAGAGTAGACAATCTCTTAGCTCCGAGAGCTAATAGGAAAGATTGGTTGGCGATTATAAATCCAGTGGTTAACCAATTTCCCAACGAACTAACGGAAAAATTATAACTGACAGGACACCACTTAAACCAAAACTGCAGCGCATGAAATAGTCTAAGTTCCTCTGTCATTCGCATGCAAGTAGCGCCCAGTCCCGTTAGAATGACAGCTAAATGAAAGTAAACTTCAATGGCTCTGTCAGATTTTAGGATTTCTGCGATTACCTGCAAGTTCTGTAGATTCAGCAAAATAGCTAGAGGTAGGTAAAACAGAACTAACATTATGCCAACATAATTGAGCTTGCTTACTACGGCGTAGAGACGCACTTTGAATTTCATGAAACCGAACATATTTTGCTCTCTGTGCAATAATTCAAAGTTCTTGAATAGGAAAAGTTGCTCGAGAAAATAGGAAACAAAGAAGGAAGGAAAGTCGGAAAAGGAACAGGAACGATTGCAGACAAACTTTAGCTCCCTTTCTAGTGATAAATTTAGAAAGTAGAACAGTTTTTCTCTGGCTGCCCTAAGCCATATGAATGAGTTGAAGTGGTGGGAGCAGTTTGGAAGGATTTGGCCTGTAAAATTCCTGTAGACGTCCACGTTTCTGTGGTGACATTCACTAGTTGCACACTGCCGTTGCCATCTAAAACTTTTAGAGGGTTGTGTAGTCAGTAAATTTGTATACCTCAATCGTCTGTAGGTAGCATTGTTCTGGATAAAGTTACTGCTACTAAGTTGTAGTGCGGGAATGAGCATAAAGAGGATTGCTTGGAAGTGAAACCGCATATTTTATATAAAGACAAACCTTTTGCACACATTAGCAATATTTGTATTCGTTTGCTGCGCTTTCTTACGGAAAATATTTCACCTGCGTAAGACTTAACAAATAGTCACGCAAAGTAAGGGGCGACGTAATCATGCCATTGCATGCCTTCATTTTAGATTAAACCACGTTATACTATGTAATATCGTTCATCGAGAAGAAATTTCGCGCCACTGACCAATACCAAAAATTTTTCCAATCACTCATTATTCACAAGCAAAAAGCGATAATCACGCAAGTGAAATTGAAAATCAAAGACATTCCTAGGCTTCAGATCATCACTTGAAAATTGGCGCATGAACGCTATCACTACTGTTGTTTGGGTATGGGATTTACAGGAATCGGTTCGGTAATGGTACGTATTCGCAAAAATACCTGTATGCCGGTATTTATTCAGTATTTGCTGAAAATGTTGTACAAAGTCAAAAACACAAAATTTCCCGTTTATAAGGCCATGAATTTAGTAAGCTCAGAGTCTAGAAAATCCATCAAAACCAATAAGATTTTCAGTTTTTAGGAATTTTTAAAATAATTTTTTAGTTTTACTGGAGTGAAAATTGTTTCTATAAATAATGTTGGCTAAGAGAAATGATTTCATTGTAGTGTAGTTTTAAAGCTTGCTAGTGTACAATATGGAGATCTAACGAGCAGTGAGTGACAAAATATTTGGCTATTCTGTTGTGTGAATGTACTGTTTACATCAAGTAAAAAAGACTTGATTATAAAATTAAGGAGCAGTGTGAAGTTATGCCAAAACTAGACCGACGCTTTCTAATGACAAAGCAAGTTTGGGACAGGGAGTTGGGTCAGAGAACAAACAATCCTTCAAATTCGATATTTTTTGATAGAAAACAATGTGATCATAGGGAACTTTCGATAAAAAATGTACTAAGCTGGACAAAAATACCGATTCCCTGATACCTGGATATTCGCAAAATAATCGGTATACCCGGTATGGGTATTTATTAAAATACCTGGAATCGGTAGGTATTTATTGGGTAGGTAATCCTAAAAATACCCATTTTTCGGTATGGGTTTGGGATACACAATCAACAGTAGCTATCACAGTGCCAAGTCCAAGTGCATTCCCACATTTTTTGATTACCTAAGAGCGAAGCGAAAAGCAAATTTAGTGTTGAGAGTAAACGTAGCGCAAGATTAGGGTCAACCGCAGATCAGAGCTCGACCTTGTCTATAGCTTCGGTTCTCAGGCCCAAGTCCCTCCCTCCAACACCTCAATAAAAGTTATTCGCAAAAAACCGCCAAAATTTGAATTTAAGAAGTAAACATTACCTTAGTATGTGACCAATTCATTCTCTGAGTTCAGTGAGTTAGTCAAAAATAGACTCAAATACAAAAGACACAAATGCATAAACTGAACCTGCCCTATAAAATTGCTTCGTGTTCGATAGATATTCGATAGTTTGTTGAAGATTTTTGAGACACTAAATCAGACAATTTTCTGCAATGCATTAATTGTTTTGTTTCTCTATAGCTTAATACAAATAGACATCTGTCTGTCTAGTTTTTGTTGATAGTGGCAGGGGCTTTAGCAGGATTGTGTATTGATCGTGGGGTCATAAAAATTGGTGTGTCTGCTCCTACTATTGGCTTTCTTGGTCCATCACCCTTCCTTCCGTAGTTTGATAGCATCTCTTTGTCACATGCTAACATAGAGTTTAAATAAAGTTGAACAATAACAAATCTATTGCTTTTAGTAGTTGAATCCTTTTTATACTTAATTTCACAGTTTTACGTTCTGCAATATTAACTTTTTCAAAACGATCAAGTTTTTCGATTGTATTTTTTCAGAGTACACGTAATGATAACAGTGACAAAGTTATAATATAACATCCATCCATTTTATTAAATTCGACTGTGTGACGTGCCAAAGAGATACAGTATCTTTCAAAAGTATAGTTGCATCGACAAAATGAATTTTCAAGTCATCATTTGTGTCTTGGTTCTCTCAACCATTTCCAATAGTGGTAAGTAAGGATGGCCTGTCGAGGGCGGCTCGAATTCATAAGAAAATTGCTAAAACAGAAACTGTTTCTGCGCATTTTCCGGCGTTTTCAATAGAGTTCGTGAGAAACTGACGGCTTTTTCACTGACATTTTTGATACGATACATATCTCTTTGTCATATAATATTATGATACAAAGAAATTGTGTATTTCAGTTGCAATCAAGTGTTTCCTGGGTCGAGATCTGGACGGCGCTTTCAGAGAAAACTTTAATAACACAGTGGAGTGCTCAAAAGAGGACAAAAAGTGTTTCAAGTTCTACTGCATAACTCCCAAAGAGGGCGGTGAGTGACTGTTTTGTTCCTACACCGATAAGCTAAACCATTTCTATCAAATCGCTCCCTCACGGCTGTTTATGGCCTTATTTATGATGCAATAATAGGGCTGTGTCCCCCTAGAGAAGGCCAATGTTTGCTTTAATTTACGAGTGCCTTGAAATGTCGCAAAGTCTTGTCACAATACCAAAATTTCCGTTTCACTATGTATGTATGACTACCGCTGGTTTGAGTACAATAACAGAGTAGTCAAATTTGACTACATCGTAGTCAAACCATTTCACTACTATGACAGACAACCGGTTTGACTACTTTTTGAAACAAAGCAAACTTTAAATTTTCAGCGATTTACATGCTCCAGTGTACTGTTATTTTACTATAGTATAGTAAAACAAAAATTAGTAATACTAGTGGTATTTTACTAGTAGTAAAATAATAGTAAAAAGTAAAATTAAGAGCCAATAGTAAAGTAAAAATTAAATTAAATTAACAAAGACCGTCAATAGTAAAATGAAAATTTTACTACTATTTTACTAGTTTTTGGTTAATTCCAGCCAAATACTTGATCAATTTTGCAATAAAAGATGTGTGGGCGCAGTTTTGTCAGTCGAATTTCACACAGTTTTGTCTTTAAAGTTCTTGAGAACCTCGTATCATAATCAAATTTAGCAACTATTTAGCATCAACATTAATTATTCATAAGATTTTGGAATTATTGATGCAAAATTGCCCCTAACGACTAGTAAAATCGCAGTAAAATAGTAGTAAAATTAGTGAAATTACTAGTAAAACAAAAATTAGTAAAATCTGAGCTGCTATGGTAGTAAAACAAAAATTAAAATTAAATTGAAGAGCTGAATTTGTAATAAATTTAGTAAATAGTAAAATAAAAATCCACTAGTAAAATAACAGTACTCCAGTGACCAAGTGTCCATCAAAAATGACTTTGATTGAGTCCATAAATCGTTTATTTTGAAATGAGCTGTGTAGTTGTTAACTGCTCAAAATGTGCCCATTTTCGAAAATTTTATTGTAAAAAACATGGTTCGGAAAGACGCGGCAAAAATTGACAAAAAACCCACTTTAGTTTGGTGCAAAATCAAAGTAGTTCTGGGCTTTTCTCTTGTTCTTTTTTACTCCATTAGAAAGGTAATTGTACTGTACAATGTACTGTACTGTATTCTGTATGTCATAATTTTCGCCGTGACGAAACTGTGGAATTTGCCTTACACATCAAGCTTAGATTTGCTGACTGACACCTGTCATTGGTTTACGATTTTAGAGAAAAAGGCTGTTTCGTCTTCTAAAGAGCTAAAAATGAAACAAAGTTATACAATATTTAGTCGCGATCAGTAAAATGTGGGAAATACGCTTGAAAAGCCTGCTTCTTGTAAAAAATGTAGTCATAGTCAAACAGTTTGACTATCTGGTTTTCATTTGACTACGTATCTCCTTGAGTATCAGTCAAAACTTGTCCGGCCTTGTCCGACCACGTCCGGGTAAAGGTGGGTTTATACTTTGTCCGCTGTCCGCGCGCGGACACAGATGTTGTCAGCGCGCGGACACCCTCCGCCATGTCCGCGCGCGGACACATGTCCGCGCGGACAGGTGTCCGCTTGTGTCCGCGCAGTGTCAGCGCGCTGACAAAATGTTTTTTTTTAAAATAGTAAAAATAGAAAAAAATAATTGAATTTAATTGAACATGCGTTTTGTTCAAACCTGTTGTCTACACTACTTTGTTAGACATAAAGCTAACAAGTTTACTCAAAATTCCAAAGACTTACAATTAAGCGCTACTGGACTAAATGGTGTAAACTTCTGAAGGCACAAAAGCCATATAGGCAGACGTTGACTGGAGGCGAGGGTGCCTGTCTGCTGAAAATGCAGTAAGACACGCGATTTTATACATGCAGATGAAGAACTATGCATAATTTATCACATACGTAGGTACGTAGAAGTCAGCAACAGCCATGAGAAAGTATTTATACGCACAATTAATAAATATCTTTATTTTATAATTGTTTCCTGCAAAAAACCTACTAAAAATTGCTGGAGATGGTAGAGTCGGCACTAAAATTGCTAAAATCTCGCTGTAAAACAGCAGTTTTTAGCTGTATTTGAGCCCAAATTAGTGATTTTTACGATTTTTAGCCGAAAAATTGCGATTTTTGAGCGTTTTTCGTGCCCAACCGTTCTAGAATTTGGGATCAGACCCCCAACCTCCTACTGCTTCGGTGAATGACGTGATGTATGTATGATATTCAGTAAACACTTGCATACATTGGTCGGGGGGTTAGGGGTTAACCCCCTTGCCGATCATAGCCCCCTCGTCGATACGCGCTACCACGAAACATCACTCTGACCCCCTCAACTGCCCATACGCGAATGGCCATACCACCAACGGCCCATACCCCCTCCGAAATGTTGGGAAAGCGAATTTAAAAACCCTCTAACCCCCCGCCGAAAGCCCTGCAGTTTTCCGGCCATTATATGGACACTTGCCAGCCAGCCCATAGCCCTTCGGTCGTCAGATGCCAGTCAAATTGCAACCTTTTTCAGAAGTGACTTCATACCCATTCTACCGCCTTCCAGAAAACGCTGGGCCTTTTTTCCGGCCCATCTATCACATATATACTACTACGAAACTGTCATTAATCACGTTGTCGATTAGGCTCAGGCTGTCAAAGGTGTCTGCAACAGTCAGAGAATGGGTTACAGTAGAAGCTTTCACAATTTCAAATTGGTGCAGCCGCTGCGAAACTTGCCATGATTTCAGTTTGATCGATAGGCCAAACATAAAGTACGTACAATGTTCTTACACCATCTCTTTTTTGTTGTTTTTCTCTTAATTTGACCTAATCCTAACAGCTCCAGAACCGCAGCATCAAACGTGATAAAATTGTGAACTCAGACTTGCAATATAACAAGCTCAAACAGCACTAATAGCGACGCGGACAAAGTGTCAGTTGAAATTTTTCAACTCGCTCGGCGGACAGAAGCGGACACGCGCTGACACCGATTTTGTGTCCGCGCGGGCATGTCCGCGCGGGCAAAGTATAAACTGTCTGGCGGACACTCGTGTCCGCTCCGCCAAAGTATAAACTGCTGCGCGGACAACCTGTCCGCTTGTGTCCGTTTTGTCCGCGCGGACGAAGTATAAACCCACCTTAAAGCGGACAATGGACAGTGTCCAACCCGGACCAAAATGGGCGGACAATTTGGAGCACGGACAGTGTCCGGGGCGGACAATTTGGAAAATTAAGTGGACTCGATGGAAGTTTTACGGACAAGATGGTCAGAGCCCGGACAGGCCTGGACAAGGCTGGACAAGATGGCCAGAGCCCGGACAGGCCTGGACAAGGCTGGACAAGATGGCCAGAGCCCGGACAGGCCTGGACAAGATGATCAGAGCCCCGACAGGCCTGGACAAGGCTGGACAAGATGGTCAGAGCCCGGACAGGCCTGGACAAGGCTGGACAAGATGGCCAGAGCCCGGACAGGCCTGGACAAGGCTGGACAAGATGGCCAGAGCCCGGACAGGCCTGGACAAGATGATCAGAGCCCCGACAGGCCTGGACAAGGCTGGACAAGATGGTCAGAGCCCGGACAGGCCTGGACAAGGCTGGACAAGATGGCCAGAGCCCGGACAGGCCTGGACAAGGCTGGACAAGATGGCCAGAGCCCGGACAGGCCTGGACAAGATGATCAGAGCCCCGACAGGCCTGGACAAGGCTGGACAAGATGGCCAGAGCCCGGACAGGCCTGGACAAGGCTGGACAAGATGGCCAGAGCCCGGACAGGCCTGGACAAGGCTGGACAAGATGGCCAGAGCCCGGACAGGCCTGGACAAGGCTGGACAAGATGGCCAGAGCCCGGACAGGCCTGGACAAGATGATCAGAGCCCCGACAGGCCTGGACAAGGCTGGACAAGATGGTCAGAGCCCGGACAGGCCTGGACAAGGCTGGACAAGATGGTCAGAGCCCGGACAGGCCTGGACAAGGCTGGACAAGTTGGTCAGAGCCCGGAAAAGCTGCACAGGATGCTCTGGACCCGGACAGCCTGGACAAATACGATAAAGGTTAGACAGGACAGTCACAACAACTCCGACTGCTGAGGATGCAGTTTAGTAAAGCACAAGATTCATTTATTGGGCAGCTTTGGAAGTTTGAGCTTTCCGCCTCTAAACCTGGTCCTTGACCAATCTGAGAGCGGAGTGAGACCCTAAAACTAGTTTCAAGCTTAACAAGGAACCAGGGTTGCCAGGTTTTTCAGACCCTATTCCCCTACTTTTCAGATGAAATCCCCCTACTTCCCCCCTACCATTTTCAAAAAACCCTGCCAAAAACCCCTACCCTAAGATTTAAGAACTGTAAAAACTGTGGTGTTTTTATGGCATTTACGTTATATTCTTGCGCAAAATTGCAAGTGAATTAGCTAAACGATACCTAATACAGTAACAGACTCTAACCAAGGAATATCAAGGGACTGAATGCATAAAATGCATTCAGAATTCGTTTTCAAAAAGTAAAGTGCAAAACCCGCTTCAGCTCCTAAAAATGGCAGAGAAGCAAATAATCAAGGTAAATCTGGGACTTTGATTGTTTTGCATTTCTGAAATAGACTCGGGGGTCCTTTTACGCTGTGAATACCGATTTGGGTGCATTCAAAAATCTGAGTAAAAAATCACTGGGGTCATTTTTTAACTTGTACACTGGCTGTATATGTATGTATGTTCACCAAAAGACGGACACAGGTTTTTCAGGCCAAAAATCTGAAAGTAATGGAATGCTACCTAGGAAACACATAACCAAGGTCGAAATTCTGTCAACTATTATTTAGGTGCAAGTCATAGTTATTCGAAATTTCAGGATTTCTAATAAGGGGGCGTCCATAAACGATGTGAGCAAGATGGAAAGCGGAGGTGAGAGAGTAAAAGTCCACTGATTAAATAGTGAACGCTTGAAACTTGTTTCTGCCGAGAAACTAAATAGCTCTTGGGCTGTTTGGCGGCGAGTATGGTTAGATTTTGTTCCGTTAGCTCGGCAGTGCATTAGACAATTCTAGCGGTCAGTCAGACGGCTTGTCCGTCTTTGTACAAACTTGTCCAGACTTGTCCAGGTCCAGGCTTGTCTGTCTTTATACCAAGACCAACTTGTCCGGGCTTGTCCATCTTTGTACCAACTTGTCCAGGCTTGTCCGTCTTTGTACCAACTTGTCCAGGCTTGTCCATCTTTGTACAAACTTGTCCAGACTTGTCCAGGTCCAGGCTTGTCTGTCTTTATACCAAGACCAACTTGTCCGGGCTTGTCCATCTTTGTACCAACTTGTCCAGGCTTGTCCGTCTTTGTACCAACTTGTCCAGGCTTGTCCATCTTTGTACAAACTTGTCCAGACTTGTCCAGGCTTGTCTGTCTTTATACCAAGACCAACTTGTCCGGGCTTGTCCGTCTTTGTACCAACTTGTCCAGGCTTGTCCATCTTTGTACAAACTTGTCCAGACTTGTCCAGGCTTGTCTGTCTTTATACTAAGACCAACTTGTCCGGGCTTGTCCGTCTTTGTACCAACTTGTCCAGGCTTGTCCATCTTTGTACAAACTTGTCCAGACTTGTCCAGGCTTGTCTGTCTTTATACTAAGACCAACTTGTCCGGGCTTGTCCGTCTTTGTACCAACTTGTCCAGGCTTGTCCATCTTTGTACAAACTTGTCCAGACTTGTCCAGGCTTGTCTGTCTTTATACCAAGACCAACTTGTCCGGGCTTGTCCGTCTTTGTACCAACTTGTCCAGGCTTGTCCATCTTTGTACAAACTTGTCCAGACTTGTCCAGGCTTGTCTGTCTTTATACCAAGACCAACTTGTCCGGGCTTGTCTGTCTTTATACCAAGACCAACTTGTCCGGGCTTGTCCGTCTTTGTACCAACTTGTCCAGGCTTGTCCATCTTTGTACAAACTTGTCCAGACTTGTCCAGGCTTGTCTGTCTTTATACCAAGACCAACTTGTCCGGGCTTGTCTGTCTTTGTACCAACTTGTCCAGGCTTGTCCGTCTTTGTACCAACTTGTCCAGGCTTGTCCGTCTTTGTACAAACTTGTCCAGACTTGTCCAGGCTTATCTGTCTTTATACCAAGACCAACTTGTCTGGGCTTGTCCGTCTTTGTACCAACTTGTCCAGGCTTGTCCGTCTTTGTACCAACTTGTCTGGGCTTGTCCGTCTTTGTACCAACTTGTCCAGGCTTGTCCGTCTTTGTACCAACTTGTCTGGGCTTGTCCGTCTTTATACCAACTTGTCCAGGCTTGTCCGTCTTTGTACCAACTTGTCCAGGCTTGTCCGTCTTTGTACCAACTTGTCTGGGCTTGTCCGTCTTTGTACCAACTTGTCCAGGCTTGTCCGTCTTTGTACCAACTTGTCTGGGCTTGTCCGTCTTTGTACCAACTTGTCCAGGCTTGTCCGTCTTTGTACCAACTTGTCCAGGCTTGTCCGTCTTTGTACCAACTTGTCCAGGCTTGTCCGTCTTTGTACCAACTTGTCCAGGCTTGTCCGTCTTTGTACCAACTTGTCTGGGCTTGTCCGTCTTTGTACCAACTTGTCCAGGCTTGTCCGTCTTTGTACCAACTTGTCCAGGCTTGTCCGTCTTTGTACCAACTTGTCCAGGCTTGTCCGTCTTTGTACCAACTTGTCCAGGCTTGTCCGTCTTTGTACCAACTTGTCCAAGCATGTCCGTCTTGTTACCAACTTGCCCAGCGTTGTCCGGGCTTGTCCAGGTTTGTCCGGATTGGGTAAGTTGTCCTATCTGCCTGGACAGTGGTAGTGTCTATTGTCCTGTCCAGAGGGACAATTTGGTTGTCCGGGCAGACAGACTGGGCGTGAACGGACATTGTCCTTAGTTGACCAACGGTGGTCAACATGATACTCAAAGAGGTATTTATGGTAACAAAGGTTAGTCATAGATCAAACTTTGACTACCTCTCTGTTTAACTGCAATATCACAAAAGTATGCATTTAACTATGATTTTGGCTTTGACTATTATCTCCTTGCGCCAGACGCCTAAATTCGCGAAACGCTAACCGCTGGCTAATTTCGGAAATCGACAGCGGTTAGCGTTTTCTATTTTCGCATGTAAAGCGAAAATAGATTCTCTAACCGCTGCTGTGGGCGTAAATCGATACTTGAGGATAGTTTAACTAAGACGGTTCTCTTCGAAAATAGAACGAATCTTGACAGCAGTTTTCAATCTTTTTGTAGTGGGACGGCTATTACACAACGTAAAATTGATGGCAAATAGATGCGACTGAGGCGTACTCCCCTCTGTGTAAAAAGGCCCTGAAAAAGGGTCAGGTTCCGCCTTTGGATGAGATCACAGATTCGAAAATTTAACAATTGGCAGCCAGCCAAATTTGGCGCGCGGCCTACGAAACTCTAAATTCAACTCCGCCCATCGCAGTTGAACAGCGGTTAGCGCAGCGTCGGCCTATTTTCGAAAACGCTAACCGCAGGCCAACTACTCCAAATGGAGTATGGTCTGCCCCAACCGGTTATAGTAGTCATAACAAAACAACACTACCTCTTAGCAGACATTCTGTTCACAACATGTTGCATCGTTTATTTTAGGAAGTAAACGGCTGGAGAAATGTAACGATAAAATTTTATTAGCCGCCAGAATCTTCCGGCATAATGCGGTATATTCTATTAGGCAACAGCTAAATTGCTTACAATTATTATGATTACGTATGTTGATATAGTCTGGCAGTGAAAGTGAATAGAAGGAGAGTACTTAGTTTTCAGATCAGTACTATGCATACGGCTGCGAGGGTAAGGACGACAATTGCGATAGTGTGCAGTACAACAAGTGTGGTGGGGGAGACCTGGCCAAGTATCAGTGTTGGATTTGTGACAAAGATGGATGCAATTCGGCGGGCCACAGAAAGACCAGCTTCTCCCACTTCGTGTCACTTTTCGCTTTGGTTCTATTGATTTGTTAACTCTGCTAACACAATAGATAGTTAGTTTATTAAACACTGATCAGTATACAGTAGGTTTGTTCCTCCATACGTTACATACTGCTACTGTGGAAAACATATGTGTTTTATGTATATGCTTTAAAACATAAATATGTTTCAACATACTGTATATGCATAGTCGAATAAATATGTTTTAAAATATTCGATATTTTCCCAGTGTACTTACTGCACCACACTTACCCTACCTACGTTATCTATTACATACATACATAGGTACAATGTAGATTTGATTACGCCTGAATTTCAACTCTTCGACATACAATGTATGTAGTGTTTGGGCTAAATTTCTTGAGTCTACTGTACTGTGTGTGACGCGATATTCAAACTCTATTGTAGTTGTAGTAGGCGGAGTGAGGAGAGGAGGGGCCGAAGAGAGAGCTGTGTGTATCGGCTAATAGACAGTGTCCGGTGTCAAGGTTGAAGGTGAAGCTAAGGCAACGGAGTTTGTTGTTTTTGCATCGGATGCCGCACTGCTCAACCACCACCACCAACCTGGTGTACTTTCCCACCAGCATGTCACCCTCCGGAACTCTCTAGACCCGGTCTCTCTGCTTCAAATCTATGCTGCATTTCCCCACTCTAAAATCGCTTTTCTACAGGGTGTGCCAAAAAAAAACAACCCAGCAGAGTTTTTGCTGTAGGAACCGCAAATCTCAACCGATTTGAATGAATCCTTTTTTAAATGAAAGATAAATAAATTCTTGAAAGATTGATGTACCGCTAATTAAGATAGCTTGCTTAGTTCGTGAGATATTTGTCCTCAAAGTCAAACCAGAGATTTTGGCAATGAACAAGAGTAATAAAGAACAACCCAGCAGATTTTTTACTTTTGCAACCATGAATCTGAACCGATTTGAATGAACCCTTTTTTTAATGAAAGACTGATAAATTCTTCAAAGATTGGTGCAATTTTTATTGAGATTCACAGTTTAGTTCTTGAGATATTTGCCTTCTAAGTCGAAACAGATTTTGGCAAAGAACAAGAGCGATTCCGTTGCATTTCGTAATAAAGCAGATTCCTACTGCTGGGGCTAATGATACTTTAGTGTTGAAGTAAACCGAGTTTCTGTGTCACCAGTAAAGCCTCCAATAGCCCTTAGCAGTAGCAGGAATCCGTTTTATTACGAAGTGCAGAATAATAAAAAAATCCCTCTTGTTCACTGCCAAAATCACTGTTTTGATTTTGAGAGCCAATATCTCAGGAACTAAGCAGAGTACATTAATGAAAATTTCAGCAATCTTTTAAGAATTTATCTATCTTTCATTTAAAAAAGGATTCATTCAAATCGGCTGAGATTTGCGGTTGCTACAGCGAAAAATCTGCTGGGTTGTTTTTTTTTGGCACACCCTGTATATGTCGTTAGTAACTGTATGATCATCCGCCGATCAACCATCTGGGTTCACTCTACTGTTGATCGGGTATACCCATGTTACCGGTACCATATATGGCACCACCACAGGCCCCGAAGGTGGGGGTATTAGGCTGATTCAAGATAAGGCACGATTGCTTCCAGTCTGCAACCTTATAGTTTTGGCATTTCTAGAACCGGTCCATTGCCTTATATCTGCCAGCACTGAATTTGGAAGCCACGCAAGAGAATGCTACTAGACTTTTTCCGGAAATGAACGTTCGAATAATTCTTTGCAGGAAAGAGCATACACAATCTTGGCTGTTTGAAACATACGTACTGTTACTGTACATTCAGTACTATACTATACTGCAATATTCTTTGAAGACTAAACAGAGAAATATGACGACAGACGAACTGCAGTGAAGGACAATCAACCAAGAACAGTGAAATGCATGCATTGCTTTTATTTCAGAACCATTAGACTGCAATATTTAGCCCACTTTTTTGTATTTGTTAACGAAAAACAGCAGCGTCACTACGCCACTTCTAGCAATGCAATTTGACTACCATAGTAGATGTTGTTTTTGTGTTAAAACCCAAAAGACTATCTCAAGCAACGGTAGCTAGAGATGAACGAATATAAGAGAATGGAAAATTTTTTTTGTAGAAAACAGAATACGAGTGGACTCTGAATGACATGTATTTTTAGAAAAATTCTATCATTCGCAATAAAGCGAAAAATTTCGGGTGCAAAATTTCGGAAGAAAATGAAAACTTTAGCGAAAGGTTGAGAAAATGTCGGATCCTTTCAGAGGGAGGATCAGAAAATGGCCAACAATTCCGTTACGTAATTATTACATGCCAATACGTACGAGAAAAACAGAATGCTTCCTTCATGCGAGCGAGCATTAGTTTTAAAGCTTGCAATTATATATGCAAATGGGAAACTTGCAGCTGCTGCTAATTAGAAACGAGCTTCTCCTAAATATGCAATTAAATATTGCTCAATGTACATAGATCATTCCAGTTTTGCTAGAGTGCTGAGCGTTTTAAAGTCGGGTCGCATTTTGTGGTGTTGTTCCGCCTACGTGCCTCGCAAAACCGGTACACTAGCCCATTGCCGTCGCCACCCGTACTACTTTCTATCTGTCTGTCAGGCTGACTCGTCGTTTTGTTAAATCCGCTTAAAGAATTTTTGGCCAACCATTTTATCACCCCTTGCGTCAGACCGTTTAAATCCGAGCTGTTTTCGCGTCGTTGGCTCAGTGGTTAGCTGGCTGCCTTCAGCGGTCGTTTGTAGGTTCGAAACCTGTCGAGGCGATGGGAGGTAGTGGACACAAAGCCCAACCGAGACCATCGAAAGTCAGCAATGGCAAGTAGATAAATGGAAACCAAACCTTAGCTGTCTTGCTCACACCGACAGCAATGGGGAGGGTTGTACCCGCCCTACAACACCTACACCCCATGGGTACGCTACGTACTGATAGCAGTTGCCTACAGTACGAAAGGACAAAAACATACAACAGCTGGTCGAAACAAAATTTACACCAAATTATAAAATATTTGACACTGTTATTTGTGAAACCTAGAATACTAATCTAATTCTGACAAAAACCTGCTAAAAAATTGTTAGATAGAAAGTATGTAACCGCTGATGGGGATTGGGGGTCTGGGCAAGAATTCTGGGGAGGGGTTGGATACTAAAAAAGCTTAAAAGAAACCGCAATTTTCGGCTAAAATTCATTAAAAAATCGCTAATTTGGTCAATACAGCTTAATACAGCTAAAAAAGTACCGGTTTACAGGCGATTTTTAACAATTGTAGTGTATGAAAAATTGAATAATTTTGCTGAAAAAATTACTTGCATCGAATGGGGTCGTCTCGGGGGGTCTGGCCTAAGTCGGGTGGGGGCCTCCAGACCCCCTGGTACATGTATGGATGGCAACAATTTGAGTGTTAGCCTAAATTAAGCTCCAGTTGAAAGAAATAAAGATGTCTTCTAGATCAGAAATTGAAATCTACAAAATGTCAAAATACCAGCTCAGTTGCTGTCCAAACTTCTGCGCCGCTCCCATCTACCAGAAGCTGGTTGTAATTTTAGTTTAAAAAATGGTCGGAGCTGTTTGGAATCTGACGTCAGTTGCTCTAAGCGGATTGATTGTTGTCAGTGAAAGCAGTTTCTCCATCTGTTCCAACCAATAATTCGCTTTCAATAAACAAGCCAGTCACGTGTGTCGGCAGTATTATCAGGCCAGTTTAAAGCCGCCTTTTGCCCCAATCACGCCAGAACGGGGCGCCGTTTTATCTTTTGACGTCGGCCCGAGCCTGTTTCCCTAGCTGATTAATCGGTTCGAATATTGCACATTGATTCCTAAACGCCCGCTTATACATAGCTTCTCCGTTAGCCCCGGCCGAAAATTGCTCCGTTCCGTTCCATTGTTGTCTGAATGGCCCTTATTAGTGTGTGCTTTAGAGCCAGCTGATTGCATAATTGCGTCACCTGTCTGTCCGCCCGTGAGAAGCAAGCGGTGCCATATTCCGGTCCGGCAGAGAAACTAAGAACCGGTTTGGAGCGGGCCGAATTTGACGGCGGCCCAGCGGTTTTCTCTGGGGGCAACGAATTGGACTGCTGGGCCACTCCAGTGTGTAAAATTAAATCGCAGCCTAAATAAACCACTCACTCCCTCGATGCCCGCACCAATTTTTGGTGCGCTTACACTGTTCTTGCTAGAGGATGTCAGAGGAGAATGAGGATTTATCTGAGGAAGATTCTGCTACTTCTGGGTGGAGGATTTGCTATAACCACCATCCTTATGCTCCTGCCCAACAATCATGCTAGTTCTAGTCGTTCTGGTGAGCTGCCAATTTTTGTTGTTGGAGTTTAGAGCAATTTCTAGACTATCTCTTAGACGCAGAAATTTTTTGCGTGCCTGGCCATAGGGACATGCAATGCGTGCCTAAAAATGGTAATCACGCAAAATGTATTTTTAAAAATCTAATAAAAAAACGTGACTGGCCAATCACGCGTTGTATGCAGCACTGTGCATTGCCTGACAAAAAAGCGTGACTGACCAATCACTTTTTTGCACTTTCATTTTCCAATCACATTAAGGGCTATACCCAATTGTGATTGGGTATGTAAAAATTTTTAGTTTATTGACTTTCTGCCCTTTTGCATCAACCAATTACTAGCAGTTAGTAATAACGTTAGCAGAGTTTATACGATATTTCTTCCTAAAATAGCACAGTAGTAAATTCTTATTTTGCTTATCAAAAATATAAAATCTATCCCTTGTTATTTCGATATAATTTGGCCAAGCTCAACAAGCACTGGGCGTTTATAGTACAACTGATAAATTTACAAATTTTGCTAGTCTATAGTTCGCTAATAACCACAAATTTTAGCGCCTATCTCCGTGCCAAAAAAGCCGATCTTGCGAAAGTTAAGGCGACAATCGAGTGGTTCTAAAAGTCCTTTCGTACCTCAGGAGGGTCAAACACCTTGGCCGCAGGAGGACTTTGGCAGAAATGACAAGCTAAAACCCTATTCTAGGGTAATGCGGACTCTGGACCCCGATTTGGCCAAATTGGCCGATTATCTAAAAGAATTTGGTACTAAAGAAGAGATGCTAAAGGCCGATTGCACGTATAACGAAACGTTGGGGCATTATTGGAAACGCACTTATGAGTAAGTTTGCTTTCTTCCTCTTTGTCTTAACTCATTTGAGTGCAGTCCAATCTAAAAAGAACATTTGAAAGGGCCGAATCAATAATTCTTAATAGCCAGTCAAGACGCGAGAAAATGTGTCCGCAGTTCGGTCGCGACCTTGGTTTTTGGCATTTAAGAGGACACTTTGTGCCCGGCCATAAAATTTTGACATCTCGCGCAGACAAGACAGATTGCCTTTGACTTTGGACGCGAGGCATTTTCGCACCGCTCCTTTTGAAACGGTTTTTGCTCTCAGTCCCAAAAGCCAATTGAAATTCAGATAAGCATAGGCGCAAAATTTGACACCAAAGCAATTTATTCATTGCTGAAAAGCAAGCTATCAATCAAACACGGAAATTGGAATTTGGACCGAGCATCGCATCCTGCCGCAAACAATTCAAGACACACTTATTACCGGGGTTTTTTCGTAAAAGCGCCCATATAGTTTCTGCACTTTTCGCAACCTCACCACGTACGGTGCCGGTCTGTACCATACATATAACAGGGGAATCTGGGGGCTCTGCCCCCCCCCCACCTGACCTAGGCCAGACCCCCCGGGTGGTGAGCCTCCAAAAACGACTTTTCCGACCCCCTCCGATTTTCTGGCAAGTAATTTTTTGAGCAAACGTTTGAGATTTTTTTGCAATTCCAGACACAAAAATTGTCAAAATCGCCCGTAAAACAGCACTTTTTATCAGCCTAAATTAGCGACTTTTGACGTTTTTTGCCGAAAAAATGCGGTTTTTTTTCGATTTTTGAGCCTTTTTTAATGCCCATTGTCCTTCCCAAAATCTGGGCTCAGACGCCCCTCAAAGCCCCCTCCCGCTTCGGCGGATGACCTGTTACATGTAGGGCCGGTACCATATATGGCACCCCCACGTTTGGCCGCTATGGTGGTACCATATAGTGACGATACCATATATGGTACCGCAACGTTCAGATTTTGAACCATATACAATGTACATTGTAGTGGTACCATTTAATATGGTACCGGCACGATAAACGGCGTTAAGTGGAAGACCGTCACATCTGCCAATGAGGAGTTGGGCGCGCCCTTCAGCCTATGACCCAGCCCCCGGGTGCACTTCCTGCTTCCGTACATCGCTCCCTGGGCAGCCAGCTGTTTCGGTCGGTTGCTGATCGCTGTTTGGGGTAGCGTGGGAGGACTTGCGTTCTATCTTGTTGATCTATCTTGCGTAGACTTCAAATAGATGAGACTTTACTTGAGTTAGACACGTTATAACACACAACACAACCACTCTATGTATAAACACTACACAAGAAGATCGTTACAGCAGGATGCATATCATGCACTCACATACTACAGTAGTGGACACATCAACCACCCTCCTTACTCTGTTGACCGTCCCACACTTCCGGGTAGTCTTACCGGTTACTAACAAGACTAAATGTTTAAAAAATTGACACTATTTCAGACGGGTACTGAAAAAGTCTGATTCTTGGGAGATTTTCTACGACCAGATAGGTAGCTGTGACCTGTACCGATCGGAGAAGATTATTGATTCCTTGCTGAAAGATATATCCACAATGCCTATAAAATTTGCAGGTATTATTCGAATTTAGGCCAACAAAATCACTATTGTGTGTGGGTTATTTTCAGCAATAATGGACGGCGGCACTCAAGTGAAGCTGGTGATAACCTACGAGAACGGAAAACAGGCAGTCTTTAAACCGATGCGCTTCGGCAGAGATTACGAAACCGACCCCAACCACTTTTACTTCTCCGATTTCGAGAGACACGCAGCCGAAATTGCTGCCTTCCATTTGGACAAGTATGTAATTAGTTATTTCTTTCTCAAAACCTAAGCTTGATTCTAATTCAGAGTTTTGGGCTTCCGTCGCGCCGTACCTACTGTGGGCAGAGTTCTAAATCTCAGTTCAGAGATTCGACCAAAGTGCGAGAAGAAACTTGCCAAGACTTTCTTCATCTCTCCGGGTAGGCTAGGACACAGTGTGCCTACTGTACGTATGTAAATACACCTGTCGTATTTTGTTCTAATACAGGGTGTCTCAAAAAAATGATCACATTTCTTTTTACTGCCATTTCCGCAAATTTTGACCAAATAGGCTGAAATTTGGATCATAGGTGCCAAAATACGGGGAATTTTGTGTGTTAAAGTTTGGTGCACTAGGCTTGACTCATTCACGAGAAATTTCAAAAAAAGTGAAATTTGTTAAATCAATAGTGAAAGCCGGTAACCGAAAAAATGATCACATTTCTTTTCACTGCCTTTTCCGCAAATTTTGACCAAATAGGCTGAAATTTGGATCATAGGTGCCAAAATTTGGGGAATTTTATGTGTTAAAGTTTGGTGCACTAGGCTTGATTAATTCTCGAGAAATTTCAAAAAAAGTGAAATTTGATAATTTCAATAGCGAAAGCCGGTCACCGAAAAAACGTTGCATTACATTATCGCCTAAACTCTAACGATAGCGTTGGATTTCATGCGTCAACTTTTTACACACGAATTACCCTGAACTTCTGCGTTTACAATCCAAATTTCATCCAATTCCGACAAAAATTA